>LJIJ01002428.1:0-27254 GCA_001718145.1 Orchesella cincta
GCAGATGAAATACCTTTATTTAAAAGGATGTTCAAAAATACAAATCGTCACGTCCTAGCAAATGCGTCACAAAAAAGCTGCACACTTTGGTAATAAATGATATGATGGATGAATGGATGGATGGATGGATTGTTCATTTGATAACTTGTTAGATGCCCGGATGCAATAAATTAATCTTGAAGGTTGGTATTTTAAAAGTGATGAGCTATAAAATACAGAGAAATTAAACTTTTTATGCATGTTAATTTTATATTGGCAACGGAATTAGATAAAATAACTCCAAAAACATTTAGATAATCACTCAGTTTTGGTTCACAGAGTATATGCGCTAATCACTGAAAGCTGGGAATAAAAGTGTTACGCTTACTCGATTAACGATATAGTTAAGTGATGTATTCAATGATTCAACGACAAATACAGTCAAATCAAAGTCCAGGCAGACCAACCTTCTGCGCAAGCAGGAAAATTTTTATAACCAGTCAAAACTGAACATGTTACGTGTTACGGTTATAATGCGCCAGAAAAAATGAAAAAAGCATATTGCATGACACAGTCATTCACACCGGTCTTTATTTGATCGGGTTAAAATTCTATTTGTGCGCAGCTGAAAAACGGAGACCAAAAGGTCGATACGGCGACTGGAATTTAACATGCATTTGGTTTATTATCGATTATCATAAAATTTAATTGTCCTTACATCACACGACCAATTCAGTAGTAATGGAATGTAAACCTAATGAAAGATCACGACATGAATAGGTATTATTGAATATTTAAGACAACTAACAATCAGAACTTTTGAACACGTAACGTACTCATTATCGTATTTTATTACCATTTATCCATTCAAAACATGAATAACGTTATATGATTTCATTACGAGCTTCACTAATCGTAAAATTGGTATTCACGTCATGAATCGTAGTCAATTAAACTCTTTGCGCAAATGCATTTGATTTGAGGTCACCAGCAGCAGGCGTGGATATTTTTAAAGAATACTTCCGAAATCATACAGGGAAAGCCATACGAAATTCATTCACACGTGTATAATTACTTTACCAAACCCAGCACCCATCCTATTTCTATCTGATTCTTCATTCAATTATAATGTTCCTAAATGCCTTTGGTGCTTTTTGTTCAGCAACCTATCGATTTTTGCAGCATTGGGTTCATACATGAATGGTCTTCTTGGAAAAATTCTATCATTGACCCATGGGGAAACCCATTCTTCGGTAGTGTCAATGCATTCATCTGCGAATCTGGAAGGTTGAATTTCTCCTCCATTTCAAAACATCCGGACAAAAATGTGTCAACATAGGACTGAACGAATGGATAAGTTCTTGAGGGGAACTCGTCATATTCAGGTTTAGTAACGTAGATCCAGTATTGCCCAGCCACTAGCTTTCGGGTTGGAGCTAAAGCTTGGAGTTTGCTCATGGGCACTTCTTCTCTGCAGTAGAATGACTCTCTTTTATCATAATCGAGAAGCGCACTTGCCGAAGGAAGTTTAAATACGACTCCATTAAAATAACTAGACTTGTTAGAGGATGATCTTGCTCCAAGATACGTGGTGCTATAGCTCACTCACAGAACTCCTTTGCAGTTCCAAAGTCGTGAGTATCCATAAATTCTCATGGGCAAACTTTCACCTGTGTTTTGCATACGTTTGTCTTTGGAAGCGGTTTGCATCAAAGAACCGTAACCAATCAAGTACTGGGATGCCCCATTTGCCTCAGGGTAGCAGGCCGCTTGTCCAAATGTGGGAGGTGGTAGCTGTTTCGTTGTTATATTTAGGGGAGTCGAATCTGTTGAATTAAGGTCATCAGGAAATGGTATTCCCAATGAAATTGGTGTAACAGTCCCCTGTAATGCTTTCTATAGGTATAAAAAAATTTCAACTTTATTTTTACATTACAACACCAACCTCCAGTTCTCAGTTATTAAAAGTTAAAAAATTCAGATGCATTATGGAGAAAGCATTTGTAAAATTTGAGCAGAGATGATTCAATTTAATTTTTTTAATACAAAAGCGTTTTGAAACCGGCTAAAACAAAAGCATAGAATAGGAGTACATGTACTTGGTTGGTAACTTACCCCCGTAGAAATGAAAGGTTGAATGAAGAAAATCAAACCACAGAGAAAAATTTGTGAATTTGGAAATTCATGTTCAATTCAAATGCTCACTTAAGTCAGAAATCAAATTAAAGTTGGAATGCCTTGACAGGTTTTACAAGTTGTACTGTTAATTTATTGGATGATTTCAGCAGCTTGCTGCATGGAAATGGATACTATTTCTAATAATTATTGATTATTTCATTTGTCACGAAAATTTTAGTGAAATCATGCTTCAGCATTAAAACTTATAGTATTTATTTATTTATTCATGCTCCATGATTTTGACAATTGTGCATGTGAGCATAAATGTAAACCAGATTCCAGAGCATTTAATTTGCAAAAAACCTTCTCAATAAATATTAATGTATTGAAACTAATAAAACCAGTATTTCTAGCTGTCCTCGACGTCATCAGTGAACACTTGTCTAGCCTTCAAAAATCCATGTTACAAGTTCACTGGAGTGGGTTTCTTCACACCAAAAAAGTCAACGTTCATGAACTAAACGCGTTTTTACATAAATGTGAAAATAAACCAAGGAATCCCAAGAGCATTTACGTCACCATCAGATCTGTTTACCGCATTGCAAATTTCTTTTTATTCATAAATAACGACTAACCATTCATTATAAGTATTGATAAGTACATATATATTGAGAACAATCGTTTAGCTCGTGGAAGTACTATTTGATTCGTAAACCTATCTTTAAACTTTGAACCGGCTCTTTTTTGTGGTAATGTATTAAAAATAAATCAATTGACTTAAATAACATATCAGTACATATCGTGATCATTTGAAAGGTACGGTCTAACAGAAACATCGCATCTTGTTGGAAATAAACTACCAGATTCGTAAACGTTTCTGGAGGAATCTTTCCTTTTAACATAGCATTTCTTCACCCTCCCACAAACGCTGACCAACCCTTTCCATAAAGATCGGAGAAGGAGCGCACATGCCAATACAATTGAGCAAACTGTTGCTACTGTGAGTAACATTATGAAAAGTGAGATCAAACAAAGAATAGTATGGGTGCGAAGATCCAAGAAGAATTGGTGAACAGTGTTATTTCTGTTGCCAAAAATATCAGATTCGGAAATGGGGGGAGTTGTCGATGTCTCTAAAGTAGGCATTGGAGTTGGTGGGGTGGAAAAAGTCTGATTGGTTGTGGAAATTGGTGTCGAATTATTTTCGGAAGTTGTTGGAGCTAAACTCATGGTCATATTAGCGTGTGACGGCTGCTTTGTGGAACTGTTGCTAGTTGATGAGATCTCAGAAGTGTTTGCATTTGAATCAAAATATTTTGTAGTTTCCTCGGCGTTAGTCATGGATGGTACAGTTCTTGGAGTGCTAGTTTCATATTCAATATCTGGTTTAGCTTTCTGGGTCTGATTTTCAGTTCTTTCAGACTCTCTATTTGTATTTGAGACTGCTGAGGTGAGAGCAGTTAACGGGTCCTTAGTTTCCGTTTTTTCTGGCTCAGGCAATGCAACTTCTGTTTCATTTTTCTTTGAAATCAATTCCTTCTCAGAAGACAGGGATTCGCGGAACTGATAGCTGCCGTCCTTGTTAACAGTGCTTCCAATTTTTTCTTGCAATTCACTAGTGAAACAAAAATTAAAGGTATGGTTTCAATGATTTCATACACGTATTGAGCAAACAAATATTTTTATATGTCAATTTCATATTGTGTTATATAAGCAGTAAAATTCACCTTATTCCTTGTTCCTTAAATGTATTTGAATCATTCGTAGGTACGTGGCCTTCATAATCAATTACAACCAGTTTTGGAATTTTGAGTACTGGAACAACGGCAGGATTTACGTAGTTATGTTCGATTAGCTTTGGTTCCATAACCGTGGAAGACTGATTTTTTAATACCTCCTCGGTTTTGTTTCCTTCTGGTTTTATGATTTCCTCAGCATTTGGATCTTCTAGTTTTTCTAAGTGATCGTGTGAATAAATAGTTTGATCCTTCGAGATTACGATGTCAGTTTTTTCTTTTACAGATGGATGTTCAGTATTATCATAGTCATTTTTGAAAATGTTTTCAGAGTTGGCGTAAATTTCCGTTGTAGGAACAGGTGTTGTAGCCTCTGTGGGTCTCATCACACTTGTAGAAGAGCTTTGGATTTCCAAATTAGGGGCCACGGTAGTTAACTGGTGATTTTCTACAGCTTTGGTGACTCCAGTATCTACCATACTATAAACGGTTGCTGTATTGTTGTCTGCATTTTCAACCAACGGGTTTGCCAAAATTATGTTGGAAGAACTAATGTTGTAGCCGTCGCTTCCATTTGAAATATCTGTTTCATTGGAACAGTTGGAAATTGAAATCTTCAAAACTATTATAAAGAAACTGAGGCAGAGGTAATACAAACATCGAGTCATCGTGGATGAATTAAATAGTACTAGATTGCCAATTATATACTCTTCAACTAAAGGAGAACTAAACTACACACAACACAATACGCTTTGGAGTTTCTCTGCACACTATGATCCCATCTCCATCGTCATGAGCAGGAATTCATATGGAGAAGGTGCAATAAAATTTGTGTTTAATGTGTCGTATTTTTAAAATCAAGCCATTTAATGGCCCCGTGTTGCTGTCTTCATTGTACACATAAACTAGTACATTCGTAATGACTCATCATACAATACTTAATGTAGTACGTAATGTACATACATACATATCACATTACATCAGTAAAACCGTCATTGCAAGCTCAAGGTATAAATGAAGCAATAGGAATGTATAACAACTAAAACTCAAATTCAGAAGCGTCGAACGAAAAATAGAATTTGTTATTGTAGAAGCAGCTGCATACATTAAGATAAGGTGACAGAGCCGAGGAGGCAATTAATATCATGTTTCATGTTAGGCATTTTCTTGGTGTGGATTGTTCTGGCTCAACAGTATTTTAATGGCACACGTAGAAAGCAAGTTAAGTGAAAATGATGTCAATTGTATTGCATAGTAAGATTGATAAAATAATGAAACTAATGGCTATAATGTAGTGTGACTAATATGCGGTATGAACATTAATGAACAAGTACAATAGCTTTTGTTCCAAATTTTCATATGCGACATGTAATGGAATTACTTGTCAACTTTATTAATGACATTCGTTTATTGACCTCTGCCGCCATACTGTTTTACTATTTAGTAAATATCTAGCATTTTAAAAATACGATGCAAAAATTTATGCCCGATGTATAATGTGTAGATTTAAAATTGAAATGTTTTTTTTATTCAAGTCATAGTTTGTTGTACGATTCTGATTTATCCAGATTTTACACGTTTTAATTATGCATTTAAGTACGTGCTACATTTATATTGTGCACTTTGATGCATATTACGTTTTCCCGTCTTCCGCTGAGCATGAAACGCTAGTAATAGAAAGGACTGTCATAGTTTTAACACTCAGTCAGCTCTGTAAAATATGCTTTACATTACCATTTAAAATCACACTATTAGGGTGACATACAATACGTAATATATTTTTATGACGCAGCTGGGAGGACGTCTGGAACTTAAATTGAAATAGATTTTCTAGTATTAGCAAATAAACAAACACTCTAAAACAATCCACGTAACAAATTTCAATGCCAAATCGTTTCAAAAATGACGAATGCTACATTCCACCCTTGCTAGTTCCATGACTTTTAAGTGACATGCTTAATACTCTACTCTGCATTACATTTTACATTCCTTAAATGCATTCAGTATGTTTATTACCGACGCTCATTGTCTTTGCACTACATCAAAATTGTTCCACTGTTACACATATTGTGACCCAAGAGAAAGGTCGAAACAATTAGTTTTAATCATGTATCACGTTGGAATCATGCAAATCTACTTTTTTGTTTGAAAACATATTACTCCATGTTTCGTCACAGCTTCACAGTCAATGTTACGTAAATTGTGTTAGAACTAGCTACGACGCAACTATTAACATTACAATTAAGATATTTAATCGAAATCTTCTTGGCTGTTAAGCAATTTTGAATACTTCAAGTGGTTTTATCTTATACTACTACATGCTTACTTAAAATGCATTCATTTAAATTAAGATATAGTTGTTCACTTGCTCAAGTCGTTGGAATAATAGCCATCTCATCGGTAATCTTCATAGCAGCAACTCCCTCAACAAACTTTAATAATAATTATTGGGAACGAAGTCCGGACACCAGAAATGGAAACGCTTACAGTACATCTGACTACCGTACAAGTATTCCATCACCATCCGGAGGTATTATCTACCGTAACCGACCGGAAAGTCGTCGTCGTTCTAGAAATCCCAATCATACCAATACCAGCAGTGCATCTTCACAATCACATCAATCCTCTAATGGGATTTTAGTTGGAGAGATTTGCGACCCAGGTGATCCAGTTTATAATATATGTACAACGAATGCCAAGTGTGTCGCTGGAGATAACAATCTTCACCGATGCAATTGTACACAATCATATGAGCCTACAAGCGACAAAAAATGTCGCCTCTCTTGGGGTCAACACTGTACACAAGAAAACAAAGACCACAAAACCTGCAACTATGAAACAGGTCTTGTCTGCATTGATAATCGTTGTGAATGCGAAAACTCAGAATTGTATCAACACCCCAGTAAATCCTGCAGAAGTAAGGTTGGTGGACCTTGTACACCATCCGCAGCAGATTTGGGTGTTAGATTCAGCAAATCGAGTACCGGATGTGTGAAAAACGCTCAGTGTAAATCCTTTGGACCAAATGGACTCTCCTTCCGGTGTGTCTGCAGGCAAGGTTATGTGGAGAACCGATTCGGATTTTGCTCACCTGGAGTAGGCACCCCGTGCATGGGGAAAGGGGACTGTGATCCCAATATTCCACTGGTGTGTAAGCAAGGTGTTTGTGCTTGCAGAGATAGTTTACATGTGTATGATCCAGTTAGTAATTCATGTGTTGGTTTGAGTGGATCACAGTGCTGCACTGATCCAGAAGGTCATCGTTGTATTAATGTAAAAACTGGGTGCATTGAAGGTGCTTTTTGCAAGGAGACAAGTTTGAATCTACCTGGTCGTTGTGAGTGTCAACCTTTTAATGTTGAAACGGAAGAAAGGTTGTGTAAACCGAATCGAAATCGTAATTAGAAACTGTATGAGCCACAAGCCACCTGTACCACAATTAAATCAGTCATTTTAAATATGAATGTTCTAATTGAAGTACCTAGCTGGAAACCTAATTAAATAAATAATGTTAAATACCAATAATATTCAGGTTCTCCGAATTGTTTATTACAGAACTACATGATACCACTGCATGTGACTTCACCCCACATGATCAACACACTGCATAAAATACATGGCTTTTTACAGATAATAAGCCCAAGATTGTTTTTTAAATGTGCATTCTGAATCACAGATAAGATTTACAAAGTTTGGAGCAAACCCGTGATAAATACTGCAGTAGTAATACTGGCACTATGAAATTACCATATAATATATGGTAGTTTGTGGTAGACAAAGGATGTTCTTAAAAGACGCTTCGTATACAGTAAGCTTTCTCCCAAATAGGTGTCGCTTGAAGTAAAGAAGTGTTTGAGGCGTGGGGCATTCAGATAGGTTTACTACAAGCCTTTTTGCGCTTCTCCGTTCAGGTCCTCTTTCCGTTGATGCTATAGACTATATGATTAAATTGAATTTTCTACAAATATTCGTTATTGGGGTTATTTGCTAATGATGCACTGAATCAGAAGTCGCAAAAATTTGTATATACAGGAAGTATCCAAGAATGCATTGTTGTCATTTTATAGATGTACTGGATTGGAAACAGCACTGTAACGATATAATTAATTGATTAATATACTTTAAAATGCATTATATGTGCTACCATACCGTCGGTACTTTCATTACTTTATACAAATACACATTGTCTAAAAGCATTAATTTAATTCGTTGAACAAATTTTTACTAACCGATTGGGAAGGCTTCGCAGCTCATGTCATCATGCATAATGTGTGTTAGTCGTAAAGTAACATGACATGTCCCTTGTATTCTCTATATTTCTACATTGTTTTATTGTGTCTAAAAAATTGTCCGTTTTGACGTTCTCAGAAACCTACTTTTAGCTCGATCAATAAGGTACTAAAAACATCAAGCTTTTGGCTTTCAGTAACTCATCCTCAGTAACCTTTCATATGTATTTACAAGCAAACTCCCATCATCTTACATAATACAGACTGAAATTGTGTTTGTTTTTCGCTGACAGCGATGATAAAAAGAAATGCACATATTATTTCATTTCATGGTTTGATAAAGTACATCGCAGTAAATCCGGAAGAAAGGAGCATTGTTCCAAGTACTACACTGTCGAAGCCGCACCTCTATTGTGTGCTTCGATAGTGGAAGACAACTTTAAAGGAAAATCTTAATGTTCACTTTAGACGTCTCTTGCTGGACCGACTCTTCACACAGCAAGTAACTATTTACTTTTCATTTGTCTTATTTTTTCATATAGGCTTCCACGGAATTGTAGGAACGCAATGCTCTCAAGATAAGAAAATGATGAGTTGGCGAAAAAGGAAGGAAAAGCTAAGTAAAAGGGGAAATTCATTCAAGAAATCAAGTTTGTTTTTTCACGTGTGTACATTTTTTCATGATTACATGGAATTGAACAGACAGAGACGTTGTACCACACCGATTTAAGGCCACCGGTGTACCTATGCTCTTGGATAAATGAGTGTGGAATGCCTTTTAAACAATAATTCAATGACCATTGGTTTTCCCCTTTTGTTGAACTTGTTACGTGTGTGTTTTTCTTCTTCTTCTTCCTTTTTATACGAAAGGTAAATGAGATAAGATGAGTCATTCTCGCTGTTGTTGGTCGTTCTACTTTTCATATTGAATGCGCTCTCCTTTTGACGGCAGCCAGCACAACTGGAAACATTGAGTGGGTGAGTTAAGTATTCATTATGGATGATCTGAAATGCGTGTTGGTTGTTAGTTGTTGAAGATGAAAAAAAATGTAAAAGTGCCTTTCGGGTTTTTATGAAGTCATCTTAAAGAAATAATACATTATTTCCAGTCGCCCAGCTGGATCTTTCAACTTAACAAGGGCTTCAAAATAAATAATGATGATAGAACTGTAATTGTTTCATGAGATTGTAGTTATTGCTGTAAATACCGTTTCATTGCTCTGCCTGTGGGGTACATTATTGGTTCGGCTCACTTTGATCAAGAATCTCGTTGACTTCATAATGCTAGTAGTTTTATAACATAAAATAAAAATTTTAAAAATTGTAAACTCAAAGCCTTAATAGCTTCACTATTCTTAATTTAAACCACGATAACTACTTTTGGCTAAATTTTAGCGTGATATTTACTGTATTTCACAGAAAAGTCAATTTTTCATTCGTTTGGTAGTAAGTTAAAAGATAGAGTTTTAAGTCATCCTTCATTGGTGGTCTGGTTTGATCTTTAGCTGTTTTACGGGAAGATAAATGACTTCCAAGCTGTAATATTCTATGATGACGGGTTGTTTCGATTCCAAATTATAGGTACATTCTTGAAGCAAACGAGTTACTGATTTTATTTGTGAAGAAAAAATTCTTCCGAAAAGTTGTGAAGAAATTCATTATAACATTTTTGGCTTATCTACACCTACGATAAGATACAGTGGGTTGACGTTGACACTCGCTCTTCCATTTTATGAATTTATGCCCCTTCGGCTCAATTCTCAAGAAGTAACCAGACGAAGAAGAAAAAAAACGTTTTAGCGAAAATTCTTCATCTTTTTTCTCTGCACATCTTTGACAAACGACGGTTGCCGCTAGCTTTGACTTGACTTCACCTAATCTTCATATTCCACCTACCTACCTGAAAGTCTTTAGAGGAGTGTGAGAAGCATTGTAAAAATTCCATTTGCACTCTTCTGCGATAAGATAGGAGCAATGACAGTTTCTCACTTTATTTTCTGGGGAATTTCTATAATTTATGATAGTGAGGAATGAGAATGCTGACGATCAGTCAGAAAATGAATGGCGAGTGACATTGGAATTTTTTGTTGGCAATTAGGATTTCCGACTGCCTCTGTGTCGTTTTCTGTTCAACCGATATGTAGTACAAATGTACCACCAGTGAGGAATATCGATTTCAAAATATCAGTAGTTTTTCTAAAACTCCATCAAGTTTCCAATGATTTTAGTGCATAAAAAGAAAATTCCGTTACTATCATTGCCATCCAAAGTAGGTGGTCGCGTTGATTTAACGAGTTTAAAGTATACTGATTGAGTGTAAAGTAAAAGCCTTCAAAGTACAAGAAACAATTTTCCCCAGTCAATCCACATCGTTCAGATGTCGAGCCTCTACTTTTGCTTATCCTACTAGTTCACTTTTTTCATTCAAGTCACATCCTCAAAACGTACCAAGTACACAGGAGCAGCTTCATCTTAATATATTTTATGCAGTTTTGAGTTATGAAAGTCATGGCAAGAACAAACCATAAAAATGATGCTTTCATGCACAAAATCACCAAATGCATAAGAATTACGATTTTGTTTTCCAACCAACTGCAATAGCAAAAAAACAACAAAAATAAGATGTTCAAAGATGGAGTCAAGGATAAAGATATTATTACTTTTCATAATCTTCCTTACGAAAACTACCATGAATATTAAGTTTCCAGTTGTCAAACTAATGCTGCATTTTGCCTTTTTTGTGTACCTTCCTTCCTTCATCCACTTTTTCATTTTGTGAACTCTTAGCTCTGCATCTCTTGCAACAGAACGCAAACGCTTTTGATATACTCACATGATATATTGAGCACAGTAAAGCCAAAAACGCAAAGATAAATAGCTCTTTATCTAATGCCATCCGTGTCGTCTGATGATGTGTTTCTGTTTCCCTTGAAATAATTTAAGGGCTTGCTTCACTTCTCTTTGTGCATGCACATAATAATGCGATGTTGGTAAATGATATTATTATGTTCACTAAAATATACCTTTTTCCCTTTCTCTCATTTTCGTTCATGCCAGCACCAAGTACAGCGTCTTCCCTGTCACTCTAATATTTGCTTCAGAAGATGCAAGCAGGACGGAAAGCCATAAAATCATCATTATTACCAGAACCATCTCGCATTATCTCTTACTAAACACAATTGTGTATCCTTTCAAAATTCTTGTGAATTATACACGATGGTTTACAGCCCTCACATTGGTTTTGTTTCATAATAATGGCTAAAATAAAAGCAAAGGACATGGCTTGAGGATCGGTATGCCATTTGGTACATTTAGCCATGCCAAGGGGAAATAGTTGCTGCGATTAACTTTTATGTGCAAGTTGACCAAATGATTGCAATTGCTGTTTCCACAATCCACAGCTTCAGACAATGCTCCAACAAAACACAGTCAATAAAAACAACTCAGCATATATAGCTTAATGTCACAAAGAACAGGAGGACAATTCTAAATGCTTCAATTATTTGGAATTGGATAATGTTGTCTCGCGTGATATACGTCGAATACGACATATCATTAAAAAGGGACTTGAGAAAAAAAATATGGCTGCTTGCAAAATCAAAGCTTTAAAAACATTTAATGCTCACGCGACACAGGTCAAAGTTTTGATTCCTAATATTTGTCAATATTTTAAAAGCGGATCTTGTATCTTTAGCCATCTTCTCTACAAGTGGTTCTCAAGAGGGATAGGCTCATTTCATTTACTTCATATGCTCAACTTGCACTTCCGCCACTGTCGTGTCATATGCCATTCATATACTACAAAAATACAATGTAAAATTCATGTACAATCACTCAGTGAATTTAGTTATGCATTTATGAAAATAAATAAAATAAACTTGTTCTAAAAGATTAAAAATTTAGAAATTCTTCAACTTTCATTCAACTTTAATACTTTTTTTTCGTGATTTTCACCTTTTATACTTGTACGGACACAGTAATCGTCATCATCATATATATTCCCTTGGTTCAGTTACAGCATTATGCTTTATGTATGTATATTCTACCATAATATTATATTGCTTACATAAACAGTATGTATTTTGTGTAGTACTAATATATTTAAAATCTCAACTCACATCCCGACTAATATATATTACACACGCTGTTAAACGTACTTATTGATCCGAAAAATAAATATCTGACTTTGATTACTTAATAAATTGAATGAAGCCCTCCGTGCGTGTACCATCTATACACGTTACATATAATTCCGACGCTCATTACACCCTACTGCAAATTTCCAACCTTTCTAACTACTTGCTACTATTTACATTATTCTCATACAAAGTTTCATGTTATTTACACTCTCAAATCATTTTGTATTAGCAGACATTTTTTGATTTTTTAAACTACCGTTATTTAAGCTCATACTTACATACATACAGATTATGTACATTCCCATTTATATTTATATATACAGCATGGTAAATAATTATTACAACGTAAAACAACCGTGTGCTTAGGCTAACACGTAGTATCACATTTTCAGTATTAAAATGCTCTCATTCTTGTTTAAAAATGTAAGTAAGCTAATTATTCATAGCCTCTTTTTAGCTTGTCTTTTTCTGGAAAGAAAATTTTTAAAAAATAGCTATATATTACGAACCTTAGAAAATATATAATTCAGCTCTAACTCTAACGAACCATTTCTTAAGATGGGGTAGGTTTAGCATGAAATTTCATGCCGAAACCGTGCTACCAACTACTATATATTCTACTGTATGTACGCTACCTCTAATGTATACTATCTACAAGCTGATGTTTAAGATATGTGATGACTTTCACATTTCATTTTACATTGCATTATTTTTTACTCATTTCCCAGCCTACGTGTTTGATAGTGTCTAAAAGCGCGTCTAGGATGCCGTTTGGGTATGTACATTAAAATCTATTTCTACATATGTCATACTGATTTTTAAGGTACTTGAATTTAACGTGGTAAAATTAATAATTAAGGTAAAAGCAATATTAAAATAAAATAGTTTAATGCAGATATGTATGTATGTAGTGTAAATTATGATATGATGTACCTATACATTATACTTAGGTTTCACAAAGGACCAGCACACAGAATAAATGTTGAAAGTAAATTAGGTTTAATGTCGCCTCTTTTTATTAAGTTTTAAGGAATCCGGTTTCTTCCGTTCCAAAAATGACTTCCTCCCGGGAGTACTCAAAATGACCTCCTTTGTTAGAGAATGCAGTTCATTACATTCCTATACCAGGAGCCTCGGTGGTCTTGCCCTTGCCCAGACTTGTCGGGCAGCTCAGCTTGTTGGGCCGACAGCGTCGATCCAGTTGGCTATTTAGTTAGTTCAACTTTTGAGCGGAAGTGATACAATAGCCAAAAAACCAAAGTAAAGAAAGCACAAAAACCTTGGTTTTGTTCCCCATTTTTTAAAAAAATAGTAAATAATTGGTATGAAATAATACTCTTTTTGGTTGATGCCACCAGATTGATGTATGTACGTGGTTTGGATGATTACTAGTTATAACGTTAATGCATTATGATATATTTTTTTGGAAAAATAAACCCACGCACATAGTAGTTAATAGTATTGCATTGTTTCTCAACTGTGGGTAATAAAGTGATCTATGTGATGACTAACTACATCCACAACTATCAACAACCATTTCGTTGTAATTTTTCAAAACGATTTTATCCGAGCTGTCGGTGTACAACAAACTGAGACTTGAGTATTTCGTCGGCACGCAACACGGTGGGGGAACTAGAGCAGGGTTCATCGAATGGACCAAGGCTTGAATCACTGCGTGATTTGTGGCATTTAGATGCTCCGCCATTGGAAAAGGACATTCACCGGAACAGTAATGGGCTGCATAACCTGTAATCCACAAAAAAATGCCAAAATGTGTTATTTAAAAATACTTTCAGATACAAATTCATTTTCTACACCAACTTTTTGTCTTGCTTTTTCACTATCTAATATTAGATTTAGCGTTTGAATGCTTACCAGGAGGAGCGACAATCCAATCATTCCATCCAACATCTTGAAAATCAACAAACATGGGATGTCGTTGACAGAGATTCCGTTTTCTATTCTTATTTCGGTGATTTTTCCTCCTCTTTTGGTTTTGAGCTGATCTGTAATGCCTTGACAGGGTTTTTGCATCACGAGTTTTCACATTTTGGCCATCATCTGAATACGTGAAGAGAACGATGGAAGAGGATGTGTCAACGGCTTTCTTCTTTCTACAAAGTCAAACGAAATTACAACCATGTCATGTCTTCTCTAGTACTGGATTAAGATTGACATTTAACATAAAGCAAATTCCATACTACTCCAGCAAGTTGCATGCACAAGAAGAATGCGCATAAGCAGGTTGAAAAGGCAGAAATAATAATAAAAAATATGAAGCAAAAATAAATAATAATATGCAGTCTGGCCAGCTCAAAAAGTCATATCTGCATCTATCATTTTCATCTCATGACAGCTATAAAAACACTAATCGAAATTTCATTTCACATGCCAAATTTTGATTGGAAACATGCAAAAATTGGTATTTTTCTCTTACTCAAGCTACTATTTTGTTTTCCCTACCGCATGAAAATGCCAGAGCTATTAGAAGACCCCAAGAAGAAGATGCAGCAGCAATTGTGCACGATATGGCTCTCCTCTCCTGTCTTCACTTCTAATAGTTCACCAACACAAGCTCACGTTTTGAAAAAGGGATAATTTTCCAGATGAAGCTAATGACAAAGTACATATCCGCAGGAATTTCTTGATTATGACAACCATCAGCCATATCATCACGAACAATGCAATGCGAGATGAAACGATGCAGTCACACACAAATTCATTCTCAAACAAAACGTAATAAATCGTTGCAAAGGCCACATACATAAAAATTTGTATGAAAATGTGGTTTTCTCCATACAATTACGACCGATTCCATCGGTTACCTATGTACTTATCCGAAAAATTACCTATCATCAGCTTCAAACCACCCTTGCATGCTATGGGACTCTGCTTTTTGAGGTTCTAACCACCATGTAATTTTGTACTTGAAAAATAAAAGCGAAATCACATTTAATGATATGACAATACAATAAAAAAGATGGCCATATGAGGATGCACCGCATAGTAATCATATCTTCAAGACAGAGAATAGACAGAATCTGAAAATAATGACCATTTCATGATCATCAAACCATCTAGTACCAAAAACCATTTACCAAGCGAAAGGGAAAAGCAGTGGAGGAAATTAGATGCACTTTCTTGGAAATGCAACGTTTTTCAAAATAATTTTCTTATGTAAACTCAACCCCATCTCATATAGTATGGTATACAACTGTCTTTGAGCTAACAATCATTATCATTATACAATTTCCAGAATATTCCTCTTTGAAGTTAGAGTACAATCGAGACATTTATTTGCAATATCAAACTGTGTAATGAACCATATATGCCAACAAAGGGAAAATAACGAAACAAGATGACCCAATCTCATGATGAAAATAGAAGCGATGCAACTCTTTTGCAAAAAAAATCTTATTTGTCATCATCCTTATATGAAGAGGAGTTTCAAACAACCAGACTTTCCAACTCTGAGGAAATATAGCATGGATTAAGTGCGAACGTGACATGTATCAAGAGCTCACATTCTGTCTGTCTGTCCCAACTAAACATAATCCACATTTTTCTCTGTACAATAAAGAAACGATGAAAATATACTTTGTGGTCAGGTCACACAAATCCTTTGGTATCAGGTGCACAGTTCGTGCTCCATCGATAAAGGGCTGCTACCACCGAACAAAAACCCTCACTCGTCTTCTTAAGTCCAACAAATAGGGGATCATATGTACATCGCAAAAAGAGTAAATGTCCTGCGTCACGTTTGCCTCCTGCTTTTTTTTACCTTAGAACAACATTCACTGTTCATATTCAAAAATAAACAAAGGCCAGTAAAAAAGGTTGAGTATTATATGGTTCCTTATCCCATCCCTCTCGCTTGATGATATTTATTGCATTTGTCCTAAGCCAATACTATCCACACAGGTATACTTATGCTTGTACGTATTCGTGTAAACTTAAGTAAGTCATAAGGATTCCGAAATTTATGTATTTTCTTCTAGGAAAAAAAGCGTTGTCGGTAAAAATGAAACAAAAAATCGTACTTTGCTTTATTCCTATCTTTTTTCTCTCTCGTTCTTTCAATACTTGCATATAATTTGTTTCTTTTCCTACTTACTTTCCTCAAAAACTACTGTTTCCTACGTGTCTTGTGTGTTGTTGCACCTCTGTCTAGGATCAACATAGAACAAAAAGGAAGAAAAATATTAAGCCAAGCCACCCTCCTTGATTCCCTCAAATTACAACACTGTTTCTTCCAAGCCATGTCGGTAAAATGTACATACATTTATTTACCCATGTATGGCTTTTGATCTACTTAAAAACAAGTGATGTTTTCTACCAGGTAAAACACCACATTACATTGTTTGTCGGTGCAGGTGGAACAAAAAAAATGGAGTGTACAAACATGTGCTTTTAGGTAACCCGAAATCTACATCATCATTATGAGAGGCTAATCTTGATAGAAGAATTCGGACAAAAAATTGATAGGATTTCGGCAGCACAACATTCCCTCCTCATTTTTTCCACTGCTTCGTGTCATATCACAAGTTGGTGTTATAATTACAGTAATCCCATTAAAAAAGTAGCATATACCAATAAAGTTGGATACACAAGGAAAGGATCAAATCAAACTCCAGAGCATTCTTTTCTTCGACAAAAAAAATCCTTTTGATTTTGCACCGAATAGGTTTATTAGAAACAGATGGCTTGCTACATTATGTAAATAGAAGAAAAAAAGAGTGGAATCAGTTTGTCTGATGTAGTGGCTAGACATTATGACCAGAGAACGGACAAAAACAAGATATCCAAGTCAAGAGTTGTTCCCTATACAAATACCACAAGGCACATGTTCCTTATTCTCATATTCATAAAAAAAGTAGCATATATATATACGTGTTGGCAGAGGAGAATAGAAAATGACCATATATTAGATACAACAAATATACGCATTCTGGTGCTACGTGATTTTAGTCAAGTCGTGCTCAAACCCTTTTCTCTGAGAATCTATGTTCCATTATTAAAAACCTTTCGTATTATGCTACTACTGCCTTCTCCACACATTACAATAACTCACCCCCTGAAATATTTTTATGGTTGTTCTATAAAACAAACGATGATATATAAAAATTCAGCATTCATGCATGAAAGCTTGCGCTATTTATGAATACAAAAGTCAAAATAAAATACATGGACAGCGGTGTTAGTAGAGCGGCATGACAAGAAAAGAATTTTCTCTTTCCATCTCTCTCTCCCTCTCTCTTGAGAACCCTTTTTCATTCTTATGTGATGTGAACACTATCACAAAGCCGAATCTATAAAAAAGTTGGAACTGGAACTTCATCAAGGAGATAAGTGAAGATTGCATCATCATTATTATACCTATCATCATAATCATAATCTTCTTTTTTCAAGGAAAAAAAAAAGAGTTGATGATATGGCATGATGATGATGATGATCCACAACCACCATCATCAACATCATCATAAAAGTTGAATTGGCTACTAAATTATCAAATTCTTTGGGAAATACACCGTTCACTAAATACAAAATCCACAGAACACATATTATGCATGTATGTATATTTGTTCCCTTTCTTGTTTTCTTTTCTCTGGACTCAATAAATAAATGAAGCATTATGATCAACATAATGGATATTTTTTCTGGCTTATCTACCGCATAGGCTTGGATTTGTATGTGTATGTTCTTAATAATAACAATATTGGATCAAAAAGGCAAGTTTTTTTTCTTCTTCTAAAAAAGCTGAAGTTGATGATGATGCGTGTTCATGACTCGTATAATTTCAGAGGAATCTGCTCGACACTTTTACATTAATTTGTGCTATCATCCGAAGAGTATGCGTTTGTGACTAACCTGTTCTTTTAATTCCCATAAAGTTATAGTAGTTGATGCAATGCATAAGCTAATGCAACCACCAGAGAAAAATCATAGCCTTGAAAAAAATCTTTGTTAAGAAAAAATGAAAAAGCCAGTTTTAAATGGTTAATAGTTGCTTCTTAACTTTGGTGTATCCCATGTGTAACAACTGGAGATAAAGCATGATCAACAAATTTTTAATAGAAAATCAGGATCACTCAGTCATTAAATCATCTTTACTTGTGTCAACACTTTTTTTCAGGAAAGATTATACGGCGATGTTTGGTAATGGAGCGTCACGTACGAAGATGAGGCAGTGAGTTTAAAAGAAAGTGAGTGAAAAGAAAAGGGAGTTTTTATAAAGGTACTGGTGTAGAACATTATTGTGTATAGGCATTCTTACACTTTTGATTTGATCAACGTCCATTCATGCATATAAAAACTGTTTAAAGAAATGATGATGCAACCATGAAATCGAATACTTAAAAATGGGAACACACCCGCCTAGGTAGTAGAGAATTAAAAGTTGGAAATTATATGTGTGCGTGGGAATTTTGATGGTAGGATTGCAACACATTTGACTTAAAAAGAAAACGAAGCGACATCTCAAGAAACCCTTTCATTAATGATGAAAAACGCAAGACATGCAGATCTCATTTAATCACATCCAAGAACGAGTACGTATAGACGTAGCCCAAAGATGAAAGAGTGGTCCGACAGTTAATTTTTGAGTGAAGAAGAAGAATAGAGAAAAGAAATGAGGCTCAGCCTATTTTTTACAAGATTAAAGAACGCCGCGACTTAGTATTTTGCCTGCTGGTTGTTATGTTGTTTCACGTTTGTTATAAGTGATTTACTTTTCACGGTAAACGGCAAAGAAAGAAATTGCGATGTGGCAATAGACCGAACGGGCGCAAACGGAATCTCCCCTGAGCAGAGGAGGGCGCCAAGGGTGTCAGGGCCGCGCAAGGAGGGGGAAACAACCGACCGCATCCGAAGTGCTGAGCAGGACTGGCGCCCGAAAGGAATAGCTCTCTGGCTCGAGGAGTGCAGTACTGGAGCCGAGGAGAACAACGGAAGGCCCAGCCCGTCGGCGACAAGAATAATAATATTCGGAAGATCCAGTGGCCGCAGGGCCACCCGGCCCTGCTGGAACAAAAGCAATCATCGGACAATGATCGAGCGGAAAGGCGGCATTGTGGCAATTTTTGTCTCAAGAACTGGGCAAGCGGAGCCGCAAAAGATGTAATGAATGGGAAAGACTCAAAGTTGAAAAAAAATGAAGAACAAGTACTTACTCATTGGACTTGATGAAGCCGTCAGAGGCCACCCACTTCCGTTGGCGACGACGAGGACACCACCGAAGACGAAGTTGCTGGCGTCTCTATTGAGGAAAATGAAGATTCACCGGAATCCTGTGTACTTTTTGATGATGATCCTGTAGCCGACGACGGTGATGACTCAGTGGTAATACTGTTAGTGCTGCTGCTACTGCCACCACGACTACGTCTACCTTTACTCACACCACTTGTACTTTTCTCATCAACATCTCTTTTCACTCGCAAATTATGCCTTTGTACGACAGTCTCTTGAGGCACGATGTGCCCCTCGTTAGTCACCCCAAGTATCTCAAGAACTAATCCATGATTCTTTTTGGGATTGCTCATCCATCTGGCTACTGCAGGGAAGACATCAAATGTCAGCCAAAACGTGGAGGTTCCGTTCCTCCTTCTACTGAGAACAACAGTTTTGCTGTCAATTGCATACGTGATGGGCTCCAGTAAATGAGTCTCCTTGGGTTTTTTAGACTTTGGGTTGGTGGCTGGCTTCACTATATCGTGAAGGAGAATTCGCACAGCTTTGAGCTGAGACTGCTGCTCCTCATGATGACTCTGGTGGTGCACCTGACCACCATCAACACCCTCATTATTATTGGCATCACTATCACTACTTTCTCTAAGTGGCTCACTATTCACTATTACACTGTTGTCGGCTGCTACAGTAATTGTAAATGGGATTCTGAGCTCAGCCCCCGTTACTTTTTCCGCTTCGGGGATTGAATCCATGTTGAACTTGACGTGGTTCTCACGACCTCTCCATGAATAAGATGGCTGTTTGGGATTACCTGCACAAAGATGGTAATAAAAAAACAAGATAGAGTGATGCCTTTCCATCATCATCATTATTACCATCTATCTATTCATTTTCCCTTAAGGAGACCTGCTATGCAATAATGCTCTGTTTCTTATGTAATAATCAATACCACATCCATTATCATCATAATCCACTTTTTTTTCCTTTTCCCTTTAAAAGCCTTATACTTCGACTGATTGTGAGTGATCACATCACTACCATCATCATCATCGTTCTTTCGTATTTTTTTGCTTCCTTATTGATCTATTTGTAGTGGGGCAGCAACTAAAACTTTGTTGTTATTCTGAAGAGGTTGTGGCTTTGGCTAGCCTGTTCCAGATTACTACAAAAACACAGCCTTGAGTCAACAGGACTCGGGTAATAAAACAACTGGTAAATAACATATTTTTGCTGTTCTTTTGTGTGGAAAAACACAAGTAAATTACTGTGGTTTATGGCTCAATTCCTTCTTGACTTCCACTCATATAATCATAATGGTTTGGTTAAACACCTATGTTTCTGGTTACTTTGAGGATCCCTTGGACTAAACGACAAATACAGATTTCGACATTTGAACAAAAAGCTCAAAGCTATATCTTGCTTGCTCTGCTCCTTCATTCCCCTCACATAATGTTTGTTATGAACCGAATAATGTAAGAGAGCAGTTTTTATGTGCCTTTGCAACCAAAGTATGATATTTGATGGCAGTTTTATGGCTTCGAAAAAGGAAGTTTTTCAGGATAAAAGCAAAAATGATGTGGTATATAAGTATATTACGTACATTCGTTTGTATCGTATGTGAGATGGCTGCTAGATAAGGATATTATGAACGATATTATGAGATTTTGTTTTTGGAGAGGGTAAAATGCATGTAGTAGTAGTCGTCTGGTACGGGAGTAAATAATGTGATTATTCAACAGTAGTAGTAGTGCACTTACCGGGTTGGTGGTAAAATGTACGAACAGTGTTTGCTGTTCTCGTGTGCCTTCCAGGTAGATTGAGATTTGACGTGGGCAACTCATTCCCAGTTTGTTTTTGATAAAGATCAAGTAGATATTTAGGGATTTTGATTTGTTTCTTCTGGGCTCTTTGTGGCCTTTTGGCCATGCCAAAGAGCTTGAGAAATTGGGATTCAAGACGTTTCAGCATTTGAGGCTCAACGGTACGCGATATCTCAATGTGGTGGCTGGCATCTTCCTCCTCTTCTGAATAGTTTTCACCTTCTTGCTCACTTGATCCCGCGTAACCTGTAAGATTATTTATACGGTTGTACACTTCTGGTTAAAATAGTTACATGAATGCAATAATGCTTTTATGATGGACTTATATAGCTTATGGCATTATATTATATGCTACCGTATTCAGACTAAAGTAATGTATGAAAATAAACCGGTGCTGACAACAAGACAAAATATAGCAGCAGCAACAGCATGACAAATAGAAAGATTTTTTGACCGTTTTATAATCTCAACTACTCATTCTTTTTCCGGTGACTGAATGGAGACAATAAAGCTTTTATTCTGAGAGTGAGAGAGTACACTGACCTGTCAATTGATTTCCAATAGAAGAGTCATCAAAGAAAACTGAATCCATGCTCAGAATCGGAACTTCAGGTGAAGCTGTCAATCCAAAACCATGTCCATTCTTATTGTTAAACGCTCCATTGACAAGAAATCCATTTCTTCTGCTGGCTAAAACAGTTCTATACGCTTCACTACTCGCTTTTGCACTAGATGTAATTAGAATACTTAAGTCACTAAAGTCCAGGATGACGAGTACAATAAAGAGGTATAGGGCACAGGGTCTTGACAGGAAACTGCTGCTACTACTGTTACTACTTATTCTTCTCCTACATTTGCTATTTTTACCATCGTCATTTCTTCTCCTAATACAATTATCATTATTAAAACTACTATAGCAAGTAATGTCATTAGGGCAGCTGCTGGAGGAACTCCTTCGGCTCCTGCTACAACTATTTATCGTATTACTACTAATTATACAGGGAGCAGAGGCACAAATAATGCTCTTGGCATCATAACTATTATTATTACTGGGGCAATTGCTGTCACAGCTGTAGGGCCGATTAATGTCATCCTCATTATGACTACTTCTTCTCAAGGTACATGGTGGTGGTGGTGGTGTTGACGTCGCGCTGCCCGCAAAGCAGCACTGGCCACTGATATTGTTGTGTGTATTTATAATATCGTATTCCTCCTCCTGATGATGATGATGTTGATGATGATAATAGTAATGATTATGGGGACAATCGGTATTATCCGTTGTGGAACCCATTTTTGTGTCTGCGACCACTACTGCTTCCTTCCTTCCCATCTCCACGAGACGCGTAGAAATAGAGAGGGTGAATGATGACGATGATTAGGTATACTATATTAGAATACGGAACAGCGAGACGCGTGAGACGGAAAAGTAGTCCAAAAGCTTTGTTGTAGATGCAGACTCTCCAAAAAGTTATTTATGGTCTTTTGCTTGTGGTCTATGCAACTAATGTACTACTTTATTTACTCACTTCATTCACAAAAACGTCTCACTTCCTTAATTCCTCCTTTTATCATACACGAAGAGGGTGAGTGACGACGAGGAGTAGTAGGAGGCAAAGGTATTGAGGAGGACATTAGATTAAGAATAGGTAATAATGTTAATGATGATGACGAGAACGAAAATGGTCAAGCACTAATTTAGTTGGTGTGGCAAGCAAACAACATTTTTCTTCTTCCTCCACCACCAACCAAAAATTCATATATAAAATTTGTGTGCAATATATATATCTCTATCTATTATAATACACTTCTTTGACGAAGTTTCACAAACAGCACGAATAAAGTTTTTATTTTTTTTGCCTGTATTCTTCTTATAAGCTTTGCAGCTGCCAAAGAGTTTTTAGTTTGTTGGACTTATGCATAAATGTGCAAAGCCAAAGGTTGCTGTTGTTGGTGTGGACGATGATACTTCACTTGATATAAAGTATACGAAGGTTCTTTTTTTGAATGATGGTGGTAATAATAATAATAATGAAGATGATGATGAGAAGAAGACGTTGAAGAAGAAACCTTCCAAGTGATCTTGTGAACTGTACTTTTAACACTGTTGTGAATGAAATCCATTCAGTCAGGTATATACTACGGGGACTCTTTACTACACACACCAGCAGCACACTCACACATGCACACAAGACAACGACGATACGGTACGAGGGGATGATGAGATGTGATGATGACGATGTGATGATGAGACGATCACGATTACAAATAATACATCGAGAGACGTGCTCCAACCGATTCGCGTATGTATTTTTACGATGAAGATGAGCCAAAGAAGCAAAAATTTTACACGAGAATAGAGGTGAGTCCTCTTCGTGATCACTTTTTGTTTTTGCTCAACAACAGAGGTTGTGTTGAATTGTGTACATCATAATGGGTGTACTTAACTCTCATGTATATATATATTCCTTGGTGGCAAGTATTTGTCTAGTGAGCACAGGTAATCTTGCCCTATGCTTCATTTACGAAATTCAGCAGCAGAGAAAATATTAAGTATCTTGCAGTGTATCGGAAAAAAATTGTGAGTTTACCAAAAAATGGTAATGGTCTCATGTCAGTAAAAACGACAATATTATTATGTATATAACTACTCAGTATATTCACATCAACCAGCAACCACAGCAGTTACAACTGCGACTGAACTAACTGACCGAATGTATCTGTATCCTAATGTAGTCGAATCGGATCTGTTCTCTGTTGTGGATAAAGTTTTACATTAGGGTAAGAAATCATGAGGATCATCGTGATGATGATGATGACGATGATGATGGTACTGTGAATTTTGCTCTGTGAACTTTATGATGCTCGGTTTGTCTTTACTTTAGCCAGGCAGCCAAAAGTAATGGACATGTTATGTATAACTTAAGACACAACCAGGTATAAAATGGAATCATGTTATTGTTTCGTATTGTCGACCTGTGTTAGCATTTAAGGCACGATGATAAGTGAGTAGGCAGGTACAATAAGTATCATATATAGAGAGATATATGCACATTGAAGGAAAAGGAGCTTTTCCTTTACCTTACTCCAAAAACGAAATAAATGCCAGTCTAAGTTCATCACACATTTTCATGCACGGAATGCGTATATATATATGTACATACTTACAATACAATCAAAATGTGCATACCCTTCTTTACAATCTTCTTTTTCTACCTGCCACAAACAAACCTTTTAAACCCAAGCTAAGTACCGATACCAAGGAGCATATTGTACCTGTGTGATAGAGTGCAGGTATATTATATATTTCAATCTATCTCATTTTTATGGTGATGGTCACTTCAGCTCTCATATTGGTCCTCGTGTTCAGCACGTACGTACTATATACATATATCTGGACTGGTTAATATTTCTGTGTAAAATTTTTTTTGTACACGGTTGATCAGTCATGTTCGTCATCCTCATCATCATCATCATTCCTCAAGTTTTTGAGAATGAAACTTGCTTAGATATTCGAGAGTAGTTTTGATAGAGGCACAACATAATCTGCATACTTGAGTAGAAAATGATTTTAATAGTAATGTTGTACAATTGGTGAGTGAGGCATGACATGCAGGGGATGTGCATAATATGCATAGGAATTTTAAGGACTGAGTGAGTTGCCGTGCGGTGCGATGTATGTGTATTATTATGATGATGGTGTGCGATATGGATGGATATAGGTAAAATGCCTTGTACTCATGGATGGACATTATTATGGTTGTACACACTCGTTTTTATTTCATAGGGAAAAAGCACATCAGGGAAATAAAGACAGTGGAAAATGGAAGGATGGATGGATACATGGCTTCTTCTTCGTCAAATGCAACCTGCAGTTTAAGGAACTGCTCGGCAGAAGAGCATCCTTACAAAAATTTTGTCCTCTCATTTTTTTCACTCTTGTGTTGATAAGAAAGGTATGCCCAAACAACTTAACCGAAAAGCCTCAACTTGACTTTGTATTCTGTTTCTTTGCTCGTTATTATCATTATTATTAGGATTTTTCCTGTGTGCAATGAATGTATTTTGGATTTTTGTCCTAGCCTGCATGGCATGCTTAGGTGTGTAAATGCTCGCGTTACCTTTGTGCTCTTGTGAACGAGATGATGATGATTCTAGTGGTGGTGTTGGTGTACCTGCCGGATGGATGGAATGATTGCATGGGCCGGGCCGCAACCATCATATTATTCCTTTCAAGCCTGAAGCTAATATGCCAAGCTTTTGCTACGAAAAGACCCAGGTGAATCGCTTTGAGGTACTTTTTGCTTGGAGGATTGAGAAGCTTTTAGCATCTCTATATAATACTGATATAACAAAAATCCTCAGAATATGCTCAAGAGACTTTTAAGAGAAAGAAAGAGAGAGAGAGAGAGAAGGCTACGTGCTTTCATGAAAATCACACTTTACAATATCGCATGCATGCACTGCATTGCCCTTTTCTGCGTTCCAAACCACGCGTATACCTGTTACAAAACTCCAATTCCAACCCCACAACCAAACTTATATCTATCTCGTCTCTCTCTCTCTCACTCACACACACTACTTTTTCTCACATTCCAGCAATATTACCAAAATGATAATAAGATAATTTTTCTCTTCCTTGACTAGCTCAAGTTTGGGACAAAATATTAGTAGTAGTAGTTAATAGTAGTAGATTCCACCACCTTGGCCACTTACCAGTTACTGATATGTACTCTTGTGTGTCGCGGTACATAGCGTTACTTTAACATGCAGATTATCAAAAAGTAACACTTGGACTTTATACAAACATGTTCATGTGAAAAGCAGCCGTAGCCAAAAAGTTAAAGGCTTTTGACTAGTCGTTTCTATAAAATTTCATTAAATTCTGTGGCATTTTTTCTCTGTATCACAAAAAGTGATACTTTCAAAGACTTACTCCCTCCGTCTTTCCCTACAATTACCTGTTTTGCAGTCAGAAGGACTAGTCTCATCTCATCCCAAATAAATACAAGCACACCACGCAACCATATATATACATTCTCTTCTAACGCTCAGTAAACAAGCTGCATATTTGACAATATTAAAGGTATAGTAACAAGTAGGAGTATATATATATGTAGGCTTACCATTGAGCTTCACTTATTACAAATTACACTTTCAAACCAATGAAAGGAACTCCTGTTCATTATCTAAGGCTAAAGGAGCAAAAAACTTTTTGTGGAAAGGAGAAAAAAGTGCATTTATAAAAAATACACATGCAAGCATCTATTTATCACCGTCATTAATAAACATGGAAGTACACGTTAAATACATACATACATACATACAAGAGCTCAATATACCTCAACTTCATAAGTGTTTGTTATGTTATAATGGACATACTCCACCTGTACAACAAGAGGACAGGTGAGGTGCACACATGAAATGAGATGAGTTTTGTTGTGATGCATGCGTTAGACGAAGACAAAAAAGAGAAAAAACCAAGTGTGTATCATCCATGTTCGAGTCAGATTTATGCTTAGGGCTCTTTTCTTATTTTTCTTCTTCGTCTTCTCGTCTTGGTCGTTTTGTGGGGCCAAGCTGTCTAGCAGTGGGTAGGATGGGCTCATCACTAGAGGCAAAATTGAGCAGAGCCTAGCCTCTTTGCTCATCATTATGAGTCTTCAACTTTTACAATATGTATATTATGTGTTTTAATGTTTCTACCGTTGGTGAATCCCATATGTAATCGTTGTTCCTTTTACACATGTGTGTATTTGTTTTTGTCGAGTGTTGATTAGTTCCCGCTAGGAAAAAATTACGTGTTATTTGCTTTGCAATTCAATAAAAACTGTTAAGTCGAAGTAACAAATGTGTTGTATGAAAAAGTGCCATACATCATAACAATAATTGAGTTGATTTGAATTGCACATGTGCTACCACTTGGTTGATTTTGTTGGACAGGTTAGTTCCTTATTTTGCGAATTGTCCAAACTTGTTACCTTAATTCATTTTCAATCCCCTTGACTCACAATATTGCTCCGGGTAGGACTGGAGAGTGACTTTTAATGG
>LJIJ01002429.1:0-27248 GCA_001718145.1 Orchesella cincta
CAGCATAGATGAGAATAAAGGTGGGGCATGTCATTTTATATATTCTTTGCTTTTGTTCGACTTTCTTTCTTACTAATTCTATTTTCATTCTTTCATCTACTTTTGTCTTTTCTCCAATCTTAAATTAATAAAATCCACTTCCATGTTCAAACATCACTTCCAACTTATTTTATAAACAACATTTTTGTTTCATCATATTTTATTTTTCTTTAAACATATTTTTAAATACATTTTAATCAAACAAAATCCCTTTCATTTTATTTTCCAATTCCCTTTCCACCTTTTTTGAAAAAATACAGTGTATTAAAATTACTCTTTTTATTAAACACTTTAATTAAACTTAACTTTTTCACATTTCTTTCTTCATTCCATTCGTCCATTATTAATACCACATATTAGCATTTATTCTTTCTTATATCTTTAATATATTATTTTCAAACCATTTAATGTAATATTATCCTCAAATTTATATTAAGCTTTATATTTCTATATTTTTTTAATATATTTTTAAAATTTTTTTAATTATATTGCTTCATATATAATTTGCTTCTTTTTAATTCTTATCAAATATTTTCAAATATTTTCCCATTATTAATTTAATTTGTATTTTTTTTTCATTCATATATCTTTTATTTATTTTCATTTCCATACTATCTTCAAATATTTTCCACATAACTTCATCCTCCCTATAAAATTCTTTATTTATAACTATTCTAATATAGTCATTATTTTATCTAGCCTTGCAAAAAATTAAATTAAAACATCAAGTTGTTGTGAAAAGTCGTGATTATTATGAATGATGAAACACATGCTTTGAGAAAAATTCTTTTAGAAACACCACACGGCACATGACGAAGCTGTGATTGAAGGTCAAAGGTTGAAACAGGGAATTTATGATGATATAACATACACATGGAAAAGCTTGAGTAAAACATGTAAGTAACAATTTCCAACAACAACCAAAGAACATGATATGAATGTATAACAAAATAGAACACCAGACTATCTGTTTTTGTTTATTTAACTCATCAAGACGACATCAAGAAGTGAAAGTTGAGAATGTTTTTGAAATGATGATGATGTCTTTCCATTTCCTTGTATACACTTTACTACTGCAGATCTGTTTCATGTGTTTCCATATCCATTCCCATTTCCTGGACGTAGTTTACACATCTCATTCACCCAATTTCTTGTCCATTTCGTCTTAACTACACAACCATCTGGATCATCTAAGTAAGGAGAAGGGAAAGTGGAGTGTAACACACTTTGAGATGAATTGCTACCGTCATATTACCACTTTTCTCCATCCTGCTACAATAAGTCCGCTTCCGTCGTCATCATCATCATCAATATTCATTAATATAGAGAGCACTGAGAAGAGAAGGGAGAGTACGCAAACGCTTCTTTAGGGAAAGAGACAAGTGACTGTCATACCAGGTCACTGGAAAATTCACGGAGGCAGAAAGGAAGAGTAAAAGTAAAAAATACCAGCTTAAATGGACCATATCCTCAACAAGATTGTCTTGTTGATGACCATGTCGAAAGGGAAAGGAAAATGTTAAGAAAAAATAAGGAAGGGAAAAGAAAGAGCACATATTTGATAAGGGACACACAGTTGTTAAGAGTGCAGTGTACTGCCCTCTTGATGCTTTTCCTTTTCGTGTTCATTCCGTGTATGTACGTATGTCCAAGTCCCAAGCTCTAGTTCATTTAGTGGTCCGCTCAAAGGGAAATGCCGAAAATGATGATGTTAGCGTTCAGAAAAAAGAGGAAAAGTGCACTCGAGGACTCTCTCTTCTTGTCTGGACAAACACAGAGAAAATGTGTTCTTCGCTCTTAGACAGAGCAAGACAAAGTTTATTTTTTTCAAAAAAGAAAAAACTTTTGTTTCTGCTGGCTAACTTCCATTCTACGTGATGGCTAATAACAAAGTACATCTGTGTAGCAACGCATTTCCACAGTGTTCAAGCCAGAAAATCACTTTTGTTTCATGTCTTTCCTTTTTTTGGTATCTTTTTACCGGCTTCGACTTTTTTGTTTATTGAATTCTGATTCAAGTATTTATATTGTTCCGGTTTTTATATGGATCATGATGCACTTGTCACATGGCTCGAAAAAAAAGAATTTCTAACCAAGTTCTCCATGATTGAGTCCGATACGCGGTTGAACAGGGCCCACTTCTGCTGGACGATGTGTAGAGAGTTGAGCAAGAGTGCATGAAAACAGCAAACTTGTCTTGCTGATGATGACAGCGCAGAGACGATAACTCTCTGTCTAATCGTAAGTATGTTCAAAATAGTAATGATATACTTGTGTATAAGCGTCATACAAGCGTCAGAGCACTATCTCTTTGGTAGTTTGGCATTATTCCCTTGTCGAGATCTGTATGCTTTGCCGGTTATATTGTTTTGTGTTCTGAATAGACGAGTTTTGAGTGAGTTGTGTGCGCTTGAAATATGAGAGTTCTATAGTTTCATGAGTCTATTGCGGTTTACAAAGGAATTTTTTCGTAATTGCACATCTGTCGTTGTGATGATTATAAAAGACGCGTTTGTCTATGGTTTGTCTCTCAGACGCACTCCAACTGCCAAAGCTTGATGCCGAGTGATTGAGTTTGAGTGCCTTTGTGTCGAATGTTGACGACTGTGACTTTACTGTCGATTTAAGCGAGATTGAGAGAGCGCAGAGAGAGAAGCCGAAGGAAATGATAAGGGATCCCGCATATTCGGATGGCCATGTTGAAAACTACAACTATTGTATAGCTTTTGTGAACGATAAAGTCCAGTCGCCTTTTCCAGGGGAGTGTAACATAAGGATTACGAATGGCACCAACCGCATAGACTGACTATTTTGAACATTCTGCTCAACGCGAAGCATGAGTTGCAACTGGGAAAACAGTGTGGTTGCCTAGTAGTCTTTCGAGCGTTGGTGGGTGTTCGCGGTCTTCTCCAATTCAACATTCACGTATGGAAGGGGGAAATAAAATAGGAGATAGAAAGAGGATGAAACTGCTGGAAGCTCTATTTTAGAATTAGAATCGCATCACCATTTTATTGGAGTACGTGAATGTTGAATGGAGAAGACCGCGAACACCACCAACGCTCGAAAGACTACTAGCAACCACCACTGGATTTTCCAGTTGAACTCATGCTTCGCGTGAGCAGAATGTTCAAAAATAGTCAGTCCTATGGTTGGTGCCATTCGTAATCCTTATGTACACTTGAAAAGGCGACTGGACTTATCGTTCCACAAAGCTATACAATATGGTAGTTTTCAACATGGCATTCCGAATATGGGATCCCTTTTCATTCCTTCGCTCTCTCTCTCGCTCTCTCAATCTCGCTTAAATCGACAGTAAAGTCACAAGGTCAACATTCACACAAAGCACTCAAACTCAATCATCGGCATCAAGTTTGGAGTTGGAGTGCGGCTGAGAGACAAACCATAGACAAACGCGTCTTTTATAATCATTCACAACGACAGATTGTGCAATTACGAAAAAATTCCTTTGTAAACCGCAATAGACTCATGAAACTATAGAACTCTCATATTTCAAGCGCACACAACTCACTCAAAACTCGTCTATTCAGAACACAAAACAATATAACCGGCAAAGCATACAGATCTCGACAAGGGAATAATGCCAAACTACCAAAGAGATAGTGCTCTGACGCTTGTATGACGCTTTTACACAAGTATATCATTACTATTTTGAACATACTTACGATTAGTTTGACAGAGAGTATATCGTCTCTGCGCTGTCATCATCAGCAAGACAAGTTTGCTGTTTTCATGCACTCTTGCTCAACTCTCTACACATCGTCCAGCAGAAGTGGGCCCTGTTCAACGCGTATCGGACTCAATCATGGAGAACTTGGTTAGAAATTCTTTTTTTACGAGCATGTGACAAGTGCATCATGATCCATATAAAAACCGGAACAATATAAATACTTGATCAGAATGCAATAAACAAAAAAAGTCGAGCCGTAAAAAGAACAAAAAAGGAAAGACATGAACAAAAGTGATTTTCTAGCTTGAACACTGGAAATGGTTGTACACAAGATGTACTTTAGTTATTAGCCATCACAGTAGAATGGAAGTAGCCCAGCAGAAAACAAAGTTTTTCTTTTGAAAAAAATAAACTTTGTCTTGTCTGTCTAAGAGCGAAGAACACATTTCCTGTGTTGTCCAGACCAAGAGAGAGAGTCCCTCGAGTGCACTTTTCCTCTTTTTTCTGAACGTACATCATCATTTTCGGCATTTTCCCCTTGAGGACCACTAAATGAACTAGAGCTTGGACTTGGACATACGTACATACACGGAATGAACACGAAAAGGAAAAGATCAAGAGGCAGTACACTGCACTCTTAACAACTGTGTGTCCCTTATCAAATATGTGCTCTTTCTTTTCCCTTCCTTATTTTTTCTTAACATTTTCCTTTTCCCTTTCGACATGGTCATCACAAGAAAACAATCTTGGAGGAATTTAAGCTGGTATTTTTTACTTTTACTCTTCCTTTCTGCCTCCGTGAATTTTCCAGTGACCTGGTATGACAGTCACTTGTCTCTTTCCCTAAAGAAGCGTTTGCGTACTCTCCCTTCTCTCTCAGTGCTCTCTATATTTAATGAATATTGATGATGATGATGACGACGAAGACGACTATTGTAGAGGAGGAGAAAAGTGGTAATATGAGGTAGCAATTTCATCTCAAAGTGTGTACACTCCACTTTCCCTTCTCCTTACTTAGATGATCCAGATGGTTGTGTAGTTAAGACGAAATGGACAAGAAATTGGGTGAATGAGATGTGTAAACTACGTCCAGGAAATGGGAATGGATATGGAAACACATGAAACAGATCTGGCAGTAGTAAAGTGTATACAAGGAAATGGAAAGACATCATCATCATTTCAAAAACATCTCAACTTTCCTTCTTGATGGTCTTGATGAGTTAAATAAACAAAACAGATACGTCTGGTTCTATTTTGTTATACATTCATATCATGTTCTTTGGTTTGGTTGGAAATGTTACTTACATGTTTTACTCAAGCTTTTCCATGTGTATGTATATCATCATAAATTCCCTGTTTCAACCTTTGACCTTAATCACAGCTTCCCGTATGTGCCGTGGTGTTCTAAAGAATTTCTCAAAGCATGTGTTTCATCATCATCATCATCGAACTTTTCCAACCACTTGATGTTTTTCTTTCATTTTTGAAGGTAGATAAAATAATGCCTATATAGAATCGTATATCCATAAAGAATTTATAGGGAGATGAAGTATGTGGCAATATTTGCAGATAGTATGACATGACATCCTCAAGATCAGAATGACAAAAACTTCCACCTTCACTTGACTCATGGCAAATATTTGCAATCTTTGCTCAGAAATTCAAAGAGTCATTCTCTATGAAGCTCTCCCTCAAACAATTTTCACTCTCTTTAAAACCATACTCGAAAATTAAAGTTAATTAACTTTGCGGCTAATTTCCCTAATGGTTTGTCAAACTTAATATATTCCGATCTAAGCGGCTTAAATGCTACTCTGTGGTATTCATAATGGGAATGGAATGAAGAAAGAAATGTGACAATTAAGTTTCTTAAAGTGTTTACTACAAAGGTTCTTTTCATCACTGATTTTTTCAAAGGAGGAAAGGGCATGGCAAATAAACTGGAAAGGGATTTTGTTTGCTTCACTGTATTCAAAATTGTTTCAGCCCACTCATATTATGAACTCTGTGTTTCTCCATAAGTTGGAAGTGATGTTTGCATGGAGTGGATTTTATTACTTTAACTGGAGACACGACAAAAGTCGATGAAAGAATGAAAATAGCTAGTACGAAGAAAGAAAAGACTACGACTATATAAATGATGTCTTTTTAGTATTGGGGCAGAATAAGGATTTAAAGAAGCTTAGGAAGTTGAGGACAACATTACATGGCAGAAGAGACAGCTTGTTGTTGATTCTTTCCTTATGTTTATTGCTATATGTATCGTATGCTTTTAACCTATTACCCTATTATATAAAAACGAGGACGAGACGCTCGAACAAAAAAAAGAAGGAAACATGTACTTAAAAGAGCATGACAAGCAAAGCAGAAAAATGTAAAGACTTAACTTTTTTTTATTCTTAACGACAAGTCGATACTTTTAAATGCTTCTAACTTCTTGTAGGCATTCCATAATGAAGAACAAAAATGGTATAGTTAGTATTACGTGTAGTGAAAAAGTTGATTTTAGATGTAACAATAATGCATTACAAAATGTAGTCAAAAAGAGAAGGGTTCTATTTCGTCTGTCTAACAGGGTGGAAATGATCCTGCTTTCTCCTAACAAACAACCTCCTTTCTCTGCTTTATAACGTACATTCCTTTGCCTGAACGAAAGAGACGTTAGACGAAGCAGACTCAAACGGAATAAGCCTTTCCCTATTTGTACTTTTCAGCAGTTGTGCCACAAGTCTATCATGGTACGCAGACCCACATTGGGATCTCCATCGTTAACCTTTCCTTCTCTAGAAAGTTTGTACTGAAAAGCAAATGACATTCAAACTGCCAAAACTTTGCTACGTAAACACTATAATTATACATTATAAATTGACTTGTCAAACATAGTCATCTCACTCAGATAACTCAAACAGTTACATTCACAAATTTGCAGTCACTCTCCTCATCCCAATTATTCATTTATATATTGAGAGTTGTATCTTAATCTAAATCCTTATAATATTTTGAAAAAAGCTGATAAACTAATTAATGTTTTATGTTGAAATCAGGACTTTGCATATGTTTATTCTAAATTCTCCAGTGTAACATTCTCAGTTAGCTCATAAACACATCATCATATATGTGAAATCACAGCTCTCCAGCGAAAGAAACCGAGCGACATTCATATAGTTTTAATATGGATAAGAGCGTTTCATAATGCAAATGTTGGTTGGTTTAGGATATAATATAATGTAAATAAATATGGATCCACATCAAATATAAATACTACGTAAATATAATTCTACTCCACTCTATTATATTTGTTTGTATAGTTTTGTGATGAAGTAGTGAAGCGGTTTTCACTCTGCTTTCATGTAGTAACAGCACAAAAACATGTATGACTGGAAGGAGAACAGGTAAACATATTATTTATTAACATTTTTGCCTTTGGGAAAACTTTCTTTCAATTTCGCAAAGTGCCCTCTCATCTGTCTCTTCATAGCCTTTAAAATAATACTTTTCAACTATATATTCCACCGCCTCTTCTATTTTCCTATTTAAGCAGAGATTTTCATACGGATTCAGGTTTCACAATTTCAAGAAGAGCATCTCATACTTTAACCACATTTTGGATGAAAACTTTTTGAGAGTAATATGATTCTAGCAACACCAGGAGCAAAACGAGGGTTGCTCTGATTTGATGGATTCCATGAAAGAATTTAACTAAATCACATACACACATTCTATCATCAAATTATCAAATTGTATGGCTTTCCAATGCTGTAACACATACATATTGTACATTCATTTCCATCTACTTATATGTACCTGCATATATCTTACATAAAAGCAATAAGGTATCCACTTTCAAAGTCTCATACAATCAGAAACAGATCCTTATAGCCTATTTCAAATTGGAGATGACTTTCTCGTCAAACTCCATCAAAAGTAAAAGAAGTATGAATGAAGTCCCCATTTTCTTCATCATCATCATCAACATCCTCATTATCCCGATAAGATTGCCGACTTGTGATATTATAACTAGTCACTGAGCATTGGAACTTGGAATAGACTTCCATTTAAAAAGGGGGAAAGGGAAGACGACCTCACATAAGTACTCCACACTGACTGTGTGTGTCCTGTGGATTCTACCAAGCGAATAAGATTGTAATTACTAATTAGACATTGAGTTTTCCACTTTCTCTCGACTACGCACTCTCCCTTTCGTTTCGCTTGGATTGATGAATGTTGCAAGAGGAACACATTTTCATGCAATATTCAAAGAATAAAAGGAATATGGAGCGGTAGAGAGAGAAGTGGGAAAGGAGTAGTGCTCATCGTTACCTACCTTCCTTCCACAACTTTCCCCATGCGGTATGGTACGAATTTTTATATAAGAATATAGAGCATTTGTAGGCAAGAGTTTGTTTTCTCAAGAAGAAAATGCACAAAACAAAACTGTAGAATCATAAGAGTACTGTTTGCTACTACCATTCCCGGCAGAGTATTATTACATTGGGAAACATCTGGTGAAGGACCACCGTAGGGCTTGTCCTTTTCTTTATAATACCAACCACCAACTCTATGTATTGCATACATATTTTCTATGATCATATTGTACCTGTGTATTCTCCTCCATTACTAAACAACTCACCATCACCAACAAGAAAAAAGTTCCATTAATCTTGTGCTCTTGCACAAAGAGTAATAGGATAGGATGTAAAGTCTCTCTCTCTCTCTCTACACAATGGTCGGTCGTCACCATCATCATCACCGTAGTTTTTTTTCATACGTTTTGCTTGCGGTTTTTTACGCTTTCCTTCTCTCTAGCTTTTATGCCATGGTATATACGCTGGAGCTAATGCGAAGACTTGAAACTCACGTAACACAAGCTCATGATGTACTCGTATATGTCTATTTTTTAAGCTTTAGTAGTAACAAACGAGCTACTGCAACTCCAACAGTTTGTATTTTACAAGACCTACGTTTTTCCGTCTCCAGCTCTACCTGTTTAAGGATGATGACGATCAAGGATGGGATGATTGCAAGACGTGAACCTTCTCACTTTACCCGATCTTGTAAACTCTAGCCAACTAGCTGCTTGCTCACATTCGTTATATGTTAGACACACAAAAAAAGCGATTGCTTCGCTTAAAAATAAAATCTGAAGCAAGAATAAAACACACATGGAGTATCTGTTTCATATGGTGCGAACTTATAGATTTTGCGCAGCATTATAGAGGCAGGAGTTTAACATCAACTTGATATAGTAGTATATCATAAAAATACCCCTATTCTAGTTCCATTTTCTCCAGTAGCTGTTACTCCATTTCAGACATGAGGATACAGCTTTTTGACTGTACCACAGAAGGAAAACAAAACTGTATAAATACAGTTCAAAATACAGGAAAGAGGGAAAGTGAGAAGTGATGAGATACCTTGCTGATCATGATGTAAATACAACTACACAAATGGAATAAGGGGTGTCTGTTTAAAGTACACCCACCACCTGTTTCTTTCTCCAGTTTGTACAATTTGAAATCAACAGAACCATTTTTATTGAGTTTTTCAGTCAAACCAAGTGACGCAGTCATCAACAATGCTCATGAACACATTGCTGCAACTTATATAACTTGGTATGATATTTACAGAACGGTTCGGAACCAACTTTGAAATTCGATTTGGCCACTCGATAGGTTTGTTTGCCCTAAAGCTACACATTTACATCTCGATTGACGAGTTCACAATTATTGTAAACATGGCACTAAATTTGTTTGGCGATGCAAAGGACTGCTTTTATGGAGCCATTTGGGTAGAGTTGCTGAAAATTTCCTTTGCAGTTCCATCCTCCCTAGTCGGCCTAGTCATTATCTGTTGAATGCATGTACGGTATCATGGAATACTTTTAAGTACAACGCGAATCTTATGCACATACTGCATGCAGTAGGGTACTACAGCATATCTCGAGTCTCACTCTTTCCTTCATTTCATTACGCGAAGGAAAACAAAAAGAGAGAAAATAAAAAATATGAATGATGTCACCAGATGACTTGGTTTTCACCGAGTTTTATGAGCCACAAAAAACTACATTGTCAACCTTTTACTTCCATTACACCACCAGTTTTTCGTGCTTCCTATATATTATGCCCATTTTTATTACCATACTTTCTCCATACTTTATCTACCTTAAAACAGCCAGCCGCTGTCACGCCAGTTGCACATTCTGGTTTACTCTCTTTCTTCACTTCCTGCCTTTTTTATTTGCCGATTTTTTATGATCACTCATATTTTCTCCAGCATTGCATATTTTAGAGAAAATGAAATTTATTCATTTTTTGGTAACAAGAGTTTCCTAATGATGTGAAATGATAGAACCAAACTATATGGAGTATACACGTTTGTGTATTATTGTGTTTATACGTGTAACAAATTCTACAATCTTCAACTCCCACACGACTATTTCTTCATGACTTGACATTTACAATCATTCGTTCTGCCTGTCCTGCTGTTGATTTAAGTAGTAGCAACTTACTTAGTTTTCACCATTTTTACTTTCCCTGGTTGCATTTTTCACCGCTTTCTTTTACTCCAAATTATGCACATTTTTTGGTGTGTTATAACCTTGAGTAGAGTGAAGCTGGTATGCGTAGCTGTGTGAGTGAGGTATAACAGAATTGTTTTCTCGTTGTATTATTACGAAATGGAATGGAAGTGGGATGAAAGCTAAATGGTATTGCATAGTGAGGAAACTGCACCCATATATGTATAAATGAGACTTAAATGAGATACATATGACATGTTACCGATAGAACATGGTGGCGGTTGTTGGTGTGATAATAAGCACCAACTGTTTTCCTCTTTTTATTATATAGGTCCTCCATCATGCTAACCATGAAATCAACTCAGAGACAATACTACTACACACCTAAATTTATTATGGCTGGACTGAAAATAAACGTATAAAAAGAGAAAAATGAGCTGAAATTTTGTGTTATAACACAATATCTGTCACGGTGCGGTGTAAATAAAAACTACAACATATATATAGCTTAAGGAAACCCATGCGAGACAGAAAGGCACTGGGATGCTGATGACATGGGTTATTTTTTGTGCCCTTGGGCTTCCATCTTATCTTCTGTTGGCAATTTGGGACAGGAAAAACACAGCGACGATATGGTGACAAAGTGAAACACCGAAACGACAGAGGAAGAGTGTTACAGGGACGAAAACTAAGTGAACCGAGCATCAAATGGCTATACGTTTGCCACCCACCAACATTAGGAAGTGATGTGATGGCGGTGAGGTTCCGCTTTCCCTTCTCCATTATTATGCCGGTACGCTCACCTTCCCATATTCTAGCATGTAATCACTGGAATGCAGAATGGAAATGGGTATAGCTCACGTACAACTTTCGTTTCGCCAAATTATGTAGTTCAAACAAAAGACCAAACTTCCATCCACCAGGCACATTGTACACCTTTGCACAGGATCCTTTTGCAATCAATCAAATGTGAGCATACTTACATATTATACAACCTTTAGCATTATGGATTCTCTGCTTCTTTAACAAAAAAAATCTGGATAAGTAAAAGCAACACAGTGAGACCAGAGCAGACGTGGAACGGATTGTAATTTTAGGAAAGGAAAATGTCAGGGAGTTTTATACAGCATGAAAAGACCTTGTGTTGTTGCTGCTGCTGCCTTTGTTATTTGGTGAATAGCAAAATCTGCATTCATTTGTTGATTCTTTCCCCCATTCTCATCCAACGTTAGGCACTTGTCTCCAACAAAATAGTTTCTTCCAGTGGAAGAAAATTCAGTTTAAGAAAAGTAGAATAATACCACAGTCTGGTCTAACTGTCATGAATGCTGGGCCATTATACATATCACCATGCTCTCTTTCCAACTGAACCACTTGATTACAGTTCAGATAGAAGGACAGGACAGGAGGACAATTTTATCCCATAAACTTTGTCTCTCTTCCAGATTTTCTTCGCCAAGAAAGGAAATAATTTGCATGAAAACCCATTTTGGTATAATTCTAACAACTGTTTTTTGCGGAAAAACATGTTTGATATAAGTATGCAAAAAACGACAATACGTCAAACATATATAGCGCTTCCTTTTGTGTGGATGTGGATATCACAGAAAAAGGAGGGAGTGGTTGTATGGCGATATCAATCCCTAATATAATGCATCCAGCAGAAGAATCCTTATCTTATCTTTCTTGTTTTCTTCTTCCTTTTTTGATAAACAAACAGCCCTCTACTCTCTTTTTCTAAACTTTTACCTTTAACATTTTGAGAGACGTGGGTACGACATGCGGATAGGATGGAGGAAACAATCATATATGGAGCATATATAGCTTTTGCAATATGCAAATAAACTCACAAATATGCATAAATGAAGGAATGACGTGTACCGTGGGAAATCAGTAGGAAAATGACAGATAATGTCAGAATGGGAACTATGCATATCATGATTATTATTAAGGGGCACAAAGAGACACTGGAAAAACAACCTAACCTGATTCCTCTAATGGCATTTCTGCTGGATGCGCCGACTTTCTTTATCTCCAAGCTCACATTACTGTATGCTGCATCCCTACTCCCCTCACCAGTCTTTAACATATACTTTTACATAATACGTATTATGTAATGAAAAGTTTTGTTGTCCATTTGTAAAGCAATAATGTGACACGACATAATGATCATGAGGAAAATGACAATGTCATTTCCATCCCATGTGTATATTCTCTTCGTCAAACTGAAATTTTACAATGCCAAGATTTTTTTTGTGTGTGCTTCCGTCTGCGTGACGATGAAGGAAAAAACGTATGACCCATGACATTTTCCATTTTTTACGTTTTGTTTCTCATTTTCTTCCAGCAATTTTTTAAATATTAGTGCACACCATTATGAGCAGTAGTGGTGGTTGGATGGACGGATTTATAACACGGTTAGATATTTCCTTGTAAAAACACTTTACACTCATTTGCATAAACATGAAGAGTGAGTGCATGTATGCATAAGCATCACATAAAATATTTCACTGCTTTTCCATTCTCTAAAATAAACCTTGGTCCTCCGATTTTAATGTAATTCTCTTGGAAAAAGTTCTCATAGTATGCGTCTTACTTTCTACCGACCAACATTTCATTTTTAATGGCAAAAAAGGTTGGCTTTCACTTGTGATGAACATGCACAATTTTAGTAGTTTGAGAATAATGATGGAATGAGTTGATGGCGAGCAGTTTGGCGTTTTTATTATTATTTGTAGCAATTAAAGATGGAGGGGAAGAGCCTACGAATTTTGAGAGTAAGGTACTTACCAGATGAAGTCTTTGCAATGACTGCAAAATGTGGGCTGTTTAAAGAATCTTGGAATGAATTTGTGGTCCTTGACCACGTACACGTTCTTCTTTTTGAGTGCACCTTTCCGACCTCGTTGCCGGAGTCCAAATACGGTGTTCGTGTCCGCGCCGATTCCATCCTCGTCCCCTCCTCCACCGCCTCCTCCATGCTCCCCCATTATGCTGCACAATCAAAATCAAAAGTAATATAGTATTATGTTACAGTCATAAAAATAGACATCACATAGTGTAGCATTTGTGTACGACAACCATCCATGTACTTTCCTCGTTTTTTTACCTTCATTCATTTTATCAACCATGCTTTTACTTTAAAAAGAATAAAAATGTATTTCTTTCCCATAAGTTATAACTAACGAGATAGTAAAAAACGATGCAGAGCATCACTTCAATGAAGTCGACAACCCTCGACAAATTGAGCTCAGCAACTTCACTCTAATTTAGACCAATCGAGTTGAGCCCCCTTCCTGCTTTTTCACTCTTGCCGAGTTTTTCAACGGGATCACGCGCTAACAAAGCATGCTAAATTGGATATGACATGCTTGAATCAACTCGTCAACTTTTGAAACACGAACTGTACGATTATGATTTGCTGGATGGTGACTGCTATGATGATGATGATGACTGAAAATTTATGCACGCTCATCACATTTTCTCGTCTACTCCAAAATGATCTTACCTTATCCTTTCAAAGACGAACCATTTCAGAATGAAACCATAATGTATACGACAGAACCAACAGCAATAAACATGGCAGATCCCATCAGTAACAAAACAGAGTTAACATCTTATACACTTTTGTAATAATTGAAACAAGTTTGTACATATATTATATGCTTTTAGTCCTACGAAAACACTGCTGCTGCTGGATTATGCAGGAGCTAATGAATGAATGAATGAATGATGCAAATGACACAATCCATAATCATAACGATATAATACGGATAAAGTGGCAGGAGAATCATATCATAACCATCTAAAAAAAAGTTTTATAGAGTCCTGCCTTGCGCTTCTCTTAATTAGTTCAGATATCTTAATAAAAATATTTGGCTGCTGTGTGTTTCGTTAAGCTTTTTATGTGTATCCCATGTAGTCACTAGTAGAATACTTATTCGCAGATGCAGAGAGATGCAATATAAGCACGGAGAGAGAAAAGGCAAACAAAACAAGGCTGCAGAGCAAAGTGAAAACAAGAGTCGTTATAGGCAAGTAGTCATAGTCGTACATTTATATTTATCATTTAAGTTTGAGTAAAACTACCGTGCAATAACAGTATTTTATCCGTCTCCTATTGCACTGCACTATATCTACTCTACTGACCAAAAATATACCTTCGCTCTCTCCTACTTCTCCCTCACTGATGCTGTAACGGAATCCTTGGCAAGCAAACTCAAATATTTAAGCAGAGTCAGCGAGAGAGAAGAGCTAGAGCAAACGAGGCTCTGGGAGAGAGATTAGCTTTTTGTAAAGTTCACTTACTTTGGCTACAATCTAAATTGGCATAAGAACGAGAAGAGAGAGGATGAAATGTGCGCTGTTTATGCAGCGAGCAGGAGCAATAAGCGATCTAAATTGAAAACGATTGGACTTTTGTACATTGAATAATATTGGTGTGTGAAGCAATATAAACTTTGGACAATTACTAGGATTTATGAGTTCTTGTTTGCTTGCTTGATAAACTTGTACACTTGCAAAGTCTAAACATCCTGTGTACAAACCAACTCAGTATTTCCATGTCCTAATACCATCTTTTGCTTGTCGTGTGGGTGTGAGTGAGTACTTTTAGCTTTGAGGTGGGCACGCTTTCTGGGTGTGGTAAACTACACCAACGTTAAATATTGCACAATAAAGTTATGCCTTCTTTCTCCTCCACCTATTAGTAAAGGTACCAAATAGGGATTTATTCCTTATTACTAACAAGAGCAACAGATGAGGATGCGGCATATATTTATATAAGCCATATATTCCATGACATGACAATCATGAGCAAAACAAAGCAAAAAATCACACGCAGCAGTGAAACGGAGAATACGTATAGCAATAAAATAAAATTCTACCTTTATCAAATCTCGTTAACATGCATGCATGCACATTTTACATACATATTTACCTTGCTGTGTACATCGCGGAATGAAGAAAAGTGATGAACTTATATCCTCTTCGTGTCACATTTTTTTAAAAGATGACAAACAAAACTAGCAGCTAAAGATGTAATAAATCTCGTCAGCAGCACAGCGCAGTTCCCTGCCAAACCACAAGTCGTCACATCCAATATAAGAGTAGCGCAAACCAAATTTTTTTTTCAGTGCCAAGCACAAATTTACTTCCAGTTGAGGAAGAAGCTGTGAAGTGAAATATTTATGTCAAGCCTCTCCCGAAAAAGGGAAATCTGGAAGGTAAATGAAGCTCGTTCTTTTCGCATTATAATATCCTCAGCAGCTTGTAATTAACCACATACGGCTCATCATCCTTTCCTCCTGAGCACAAGCGTGTGAGTCATTACTGGTTCAGTGTGGCACTGCTGTGCTCCTCGCGATGGGAATAATAATGAGTTAGAAAGACAAAAGGAGATCTCTACAAGCCAACCTCCGCTCTAAATTTTTTTTCAGCGCAATCTCGGCTTCTGTAACGTATGCAAAAAAGACGGCTCGGTACGCATGTATAAATTCTATTGAAATTCCAAAAGTGTGCGGCGATGAGGAAAAAGTAAAGTACAGTCACGATGATAATGATGAAAAAAGATGCTACTTACACCCTACATATTTATGTTACCGTAATATAATGCATTTACTTGAATAGGACGAATTTGATCCAAAAAAAGCGACATAATATGCATTCAACCGGAGAAAAGAAAATTGCTCGATGTGTGTGTATGTACGTGTTTGCTTCCACTACATGCTTCAGTCTTTTTTTTGAGTGGCGGTCGGGTCGCCGTGGCTGATCACACTGATCATCCATCCAAATGTACCATTATCCATCTAATAATACGATAGTGTGTATTTTAAAAAACTTCCGCTCTTGTATCTCTTGTGAAATACTCAGGCATGCGTGTCGATTTCTCTGCTGCAATTGCAGCGTTTATGCATGCAGCCATATACACATAAACGGATGGATCAAGACGATGAGCTGTTTTCTGTCATGAAAAAGTAATGAACCCTATAAAATTATTGTCTATAAAGCTACTAAACCATACTATCACACATTGAGACGACCGACGACGGGCAAATATCCAACATATAAAACAAGCTTCATTTATAGTGTATCTCTAATGCTCTCTGGTTTTACAGCCTTATTCCTAATTTAAAATCGAGATTTGCAGGTTAGATATATAAATTCCTTGCTCTATCTTGATGATGACTGAACTAAAACAATTGCCAGAGAGAAAAAAGGAACATTATTTTGTAGGACGAGCAATCTTCCTATATGCACGTTTTTTTCTGATGTTATGTTGCACTACTTCTAAAAAGAAACGTCATTTGTTCCCTTCCTTCACAAGAATATATAAACAAACAAAATGACAAATAATCTGAAAAGATGTGCTTATGCATACAATACATATATGTACGACATAAGGACATAAGGCATGGCTTTGCTTACAAAAAAGAAATTTGTTTACACAGATCATGAACCTTACAAAAGTACGAGGAGACTATAACTTTTGGGCATCTGCCTACTCCTCCTCTTTTTGGTAAAGCAACAGCTTTGTTTGCACGTATGTATGGATGTATGTACGTACACACGTTTCTTTTGGCCATCAAATCAACCTTAACTTTCCTGAAAAAAAGCCCAACAGCTTGCTCTTTGGTACGTTGTAAATACACAGGTCCACACAAGTGAATTCGGATAGTGTAAACATATCATGTAATTATTACCCCCACTAAAATTATTACATTTTCTTTCTTCTCTTCTTCTTTGAGACTGTTGAAATAGAGGAAACAGTTGTTTTTAAGCCGTTTTCATTTGATACCAATAAGAAACAGCATTAAAATCTACTGCTTATACAAAATGAATGAAAGTGTTATTGCCATCGTGTGGTAGCATAACCAACAAAAACCACAAGAGATCCATTTATACCCTTTACTTTCCTTTTTGAACAACAAATAGCTACATTTGCTCTCAACTAAACAGACAACTGAGCAGCATTTCTTTCAATCCTTAATTACCTCAGCTCTCCATTTTCTTCACATGAAAATAAAATTTATGTGTTCTTAATTAAGGTTACTGCATGGCGAAAAGAGACAGTGCATGCCGTTTACTCCTAATGAGATGCTTTGTGAATAGCTGTAGGCATCCACAATACTTTCGGATCTCGTTTGAAAAGACGATAAATACAGCCTTTAATGATAGTTTATAGATTCCCGTGTTTCTAAATGATAATTGCGAATGTTCACGAACTAAATGAATTTCAAAGACGCATTTAAAATGAAGACAAATGCTCAAACTGGGAGAGAGCTCTTTGAAAAGAGCGTATCGTATGAAACTTTTGAAACATGTAAAAGTATATGGACACTGTAAAATTCAAGATGTAGGTGTCATCACATCACCTACAACAATCAATCGTGACGTGTCATCTAGTTTGTTCCTCTTCATCATCAACACTTTTTTATCAATGGAAAATTACTGAATGCGTTTCAACTACATACGAAGATAGACAATATGTGGGAGTAGGCAAATGGGGAAAAGGGAAAATAAAACTTTTTCGATCTAATTTTATACTAATCCAAAACAACATGGAGCTTCAAAATGATCTAAAGTTTACGGCTCAATGGATAATATTTCTGTAGTTAATGTTGAGTAAGGGTTGAAATAAGACTAGAAGATGATGGTTGAAAGGATTTTCTATTATTCCACTTCCATTCACATTTACTTTACAATAATAGGACAGGGGGAAGAGAAAAAGAGAATGGAGGAGATAAAGATTTGACAAATTGGAATATTCCAAACAAAACACGGTCCTGACTCTAAGGTTGGCGTTGTTTTTCACATTTCCATTTGCGAAATTAATGGGAGCAAAGTGTACTGCTAGCAGTAGAGGAAGGAAACTCTACAACATAATACTGCAAAAGAAGAAAGAAATCTTCTAATGTCTCACCTTTCCTTTTCTCCCCACTCCTCAAATTACTGATCCTTTATATCTTGCCTACTAAAAGACTGATTGTTAATAAATTTCCCGGTGAAAAGGTACACGTTTGACAAGGATGAGGAGTACAAAGAATTGTGTGATAGGGAAAATTGAAAGAACTGCGATATATCGGCTTTTTTGTGTGATATTACGGAAGAACGAGAAAATGGACTGTTTTCACAACTCAGAAATCTCTTCTTCCTTTCTTTAAGAATGACGAAGATAAAGCGGAGACACGGCTGTTGGAAGAAGAAAAAGTGAAAAGTGCTTTCTCTGTCACTCACGTTTATCCTTTGTCACTTCTTATTTTACAATTCACTCAAAACTCCTTTTTTCTGTTCTTTGGCAAGCCAACTGTCCATCCCACCAGAATGAAGGCTCTCTTAAATTTGTTCCGTTTCGACTACACCACAGCTTTTTAGCGTCACTCTGTATTGAGTGTAAAATCAATGAATGTGTTGATCAAAGCCACAAAATAAACGTTGCCATTCAAGAGTTAGAAAGGTTGCGTATATATAAAGTATAAAATAACGAGAAACAAAAAAAACCTTGACTAGCAGGCACTATTCACACCACTCTTTTCCTTTCCAAAGACAAAAAGGGAGAGCAAATATAATGTTGTCGATACAAAACAATTTCCCCTTGAACAAAGTTTCTTTCCAGTTTATTCACTGTTTAAATTACTGATCACATTTTAGGTGACGGGAAGGGAGCGTGTAAGAAACTTTTCTTTTAAATAAAAATTATGGGGAGACAGTTCCTCGTGGCGAAGCGAAATTGACCAGAGCGAGCGAGCTCTGAGAATTGAAAAGAGGAACAAGTTATGGGACAAGTGCATTCACGGGGACAACCTTACTGAAACATGACTGGATTGTATCTATTTTCCCTTTTGGCTACAGATAAAGTGGTTGGAGCTCGCAAAAGTTTTTTTGGTGTGCCAGTGTAAACGAAAATCGCACCGTCAATATTAGAAAATATGCTAGTTGAGTAATGATGATGATGATGTTGACGATGCGATGTGAGCCCAGTCTTGTGTTTCGGGCTTCACTGAAATGATAACTGGTTTGTACACACACCGAGTTGTAGTAGAAGTAGTCATCAATAGCGTAAAAAAGTGGCTTGGCTTTATATCTGTGGTTGGTGTTGTTTGGGGGGAAAGGAGCAAAGAGTCAGTCAGCAGCTCTATAGGAAATGTTTTTGCTAACTGTCTGTGTCTCTCGTGCTGACACCAACTATACACTCTTGCTCTAGTTGTTCCTCCTTTCTGTATGCATATGGAATCCAACAGGTCGGATGAGAGAGAAAACTAAAGGGAAAACTAGAAACTCACTCGAAGGAACGGATACTACCGACCGACAGACTTGGACTGCTGAGTTCCTCCTGGATCCAATATTATATTAGGTGGAAGGAAAGCAGAATGTTAAAAAGAAAATAAAGCCTTTGCTAGTGTACTCATGCACTCCTTTTCATTGGATCGATCATCAAAATTTCTCCACATACATAGATACCCCTACTTCTAGTACGTACGTATCTTTTTTGCTCTGCATCGGCCTTAATTCTTTTTACAAGCCGCTGTTCCTTCCCCCTGATTGAAATAATGAAAGCTAGTCGGGGAAAAAGGAATCTCAGAGAGAGCACTCTTTTTTGCAAGTCTTGAGTCAATCGAATCGATCAACCTGTTAAATTCAATGAGGAAGTTTTTTTTATCCCTATTCTTATCGTTGGTTTGGGGGATGGGAGTAGCAACAGGCAAGAATAATGCGAATCGCTTTACGATTCACGTGTAAATTCACTAGAGTATCTCCTCAACAAATTCTTTTGAGCCAAACTTATAAGAAACTTGTCAACTTGAGAGATCCCTTCTTTCACAAATGCAAACAGTATGTTCATCTACAACTGAAGAAAACCAAGTTGTTGCTGCTGATGATGTTCCCCAACTATTACCCACGTTCCCACAAGGTTGTTTGAGTTGAAATGTATTAAGCTTTTCCCTGGTTTCTTTCCCGTAGAATGCAGCGTTATTTACATTATTCCACGAAAATAAATCCATTAGAACCCATCCATTTCTTGTGTGGGTGCCACGAGTCATGTACATACCTACGTGTTACAATACAAGATGGGAGGAGGAAAACGAAAGTGAGTCCATTACCATGATAAGAAAATCTGTTGATTTTTAAATAAAGTAAATGGATTTGCAGCAGCAGCAGTGCCTTGCACACAAAAAACCAAAGGAGTACCCACTGACTGTTGACGAGACTCGTCAGGCAAAAAGAGTGACGGAATATGAAGGCAATTGATAAGAATGGAAATGAAGGAGAAGATGATGATGAGATTAGAAATAGAAGAAAAAAACCTACTATTTACAGCATTTTTATTTCTGCTCCACTGTCCAATGTGGAAAACACTGGACTGAACAAGGAACAACTACAACACACTCCTCCAACTTAACTGAGGTTCTCTCAAACTACAAAAGTATCTTTTGTGGCAAACGAAAGAATAGCATGCATAAACTGTTCTACAAAAATATCCTTCCTTCCAGAGAGAACAGCGAAACTAAAAGTTTTGCAGAAAAAGGTATTACTACTACATAAAAGGTGAATACTATATGTGTGTGTGGTGGTTTTGTTTGGAATTGGAGTGAAGAGGAGAAAAAAGACGTGTGATGTGATGTGCTTAATGTAACATGTGAAAAGAGAATGGTTGGACGGATTCTCGAGATTCTCTGGCTGGATGGATGGCAGTGGAATGGATGGATCGAGAATTTTTTTCTCCTGTGAAGAAGAAATAGCGAGCAACAATAATAACTCACTCAATCAACTTGTTCTTCACTCTCGCCTTCTTCATCTCATCCCAAAAACGATTGCCCAAGCCAAGCATGCATGTTCTCCTATTACTGGGTAGGTACGATCGCCATAAAATGTACACTAGTGCATTTGCAGTCGTTCACTGTAGCGTATATTCCAATCGAAAAAATGAAAACTGAAGGAATCTCGAAAACCATCATAGTATTTACTCTCTATGGAACAGGTATTACGTAAAACGAAACAGGTATGCTATTTTGTAATGATGATGTTCATGATTATTATTCCCTCTTCTATAGCATATGAAGAATATACAAGTATACGATTTTATTTGCATACATCATGAAGACGATGAATATGATGATGCAGACGTTGGTGGTGGTGGCAATGAAGATTTTTACTGGCGGTATCCGCATGCTAAGTAGTAGAAGTAATATGAAAAAAATAAACCTGAGACGAAAGTTTAGTAGTTGCTCACCTTGCCGAAAAAATAATATTCTAGTTTGTGCTTGCATATTACAGCAGAAAGCAGTAGTTATTCGTTTAACTGTTGTTTTCATTATTCGTATGCTCATGAGAACAGGCTAAGTAGAGAAGAACACTTACAAATGACATGCCAAGTGGGATTTCATCAGGCTTCACTAAATCACAGACCTATCACACTGATTTCATTATGCATGCCATGCAGGCTGGAATTGGATGTGAAACCGTAAAAATATGTCTCTTCCCCTTGCCAAAGAGAATCACAAAATCTTGTTTCTCGTTCACAAGAGAATGTATAATTGTGGATTAAAAACACGAACGAAAAAAGGTTTCTTCCATCATGCTTGAGCATCTATTTCATGTCATGCCATCCCCAAACTATATACTTCTATAATAATAATAACTTTTTTGTTTCGTCAATCTAACTTGAGTATATACACGAATGTTATGTAGGTAGGTAGGTAGGTATGAATGTAATATGTGTAGATTTTAGTACGTTGCGTTGTGTGAGGCAACAGTTACAGCAGTGCGGTGAGTAAGCATAAATATTATCTAATGATGCGATACGAATATATACACTTTTTTCTTTTTTGCAGTAGACCCGATCCCAATATAGTTTTCATAGACATTTCATGGAAATAAGTAAATCAAGCCAAGATTCTTGCTGTGCACTGTTGACGTGTTGATTCTGATTTGGTCTTCAGAGCCACCATTCGCCAGATACGCTATGTTATGGATCATTGGAGGAAGGAATAAATTGTTTTACTATACGAGGAGTGTGTTGTTGAACCAAAGTCACTAAACTGAACACCTTGTCCAATAAAAACCATCAGCTCTGCCACCGAGTCACTAACAAGCATTCCATTGCATGATTTTGTCCGGTTGACAGCTCATCTCATATTGAGTTTGTGTTGAATTTGATATACGAGGTGAAGGTGAAGAAGGCATAAAACTCACAGCATGTGTGAAAAAGACACGAGGAACTCACTTGTGTTTTAGCAGATTGTGTGTGTGTTTCATATCATATACAATTGTATATATCCTAAGGAAGAATATCATAAAATGACTACCACCTAGAATTGTTGTCATGTTGGACACTCTTTGTTGAAAACACGAACTTTCAGCTTTTATGATCCTGCCAGAAACCAATGAACATTTTTTGTTGTCTTCTACTATTCGTTTCTCTGATCATCAAGCACTTGACACCTCCGAAAGGGAAACAACTCATGACCTGATTCGCTTTTTTGACTGGCAGCTAAAAAGAATTACAAATTACGCTTCTCTATTCTACACATACATTATGCATTGCCAAACTCTTTTCGAGGTACTCATTTAGTAGTGGTGCGACAATGAAAGGTTGGTATTAACACTGGTAGCGTAATTTCATTCCGCTGCTTATGAACCTACCTGAATCAAGCGAGCATTTTATTATGATTATGCACGTTTATTGAAATGGCGATGATGATGAGGAAGAAAGTGGATATTCTACTCAATTGAGAAAAAAGCAAAAAGGCATAAATGTGATGAGGTGAGATGATGATACGTTCCATTCTAAGTGGAATGCGGTAGCTTTCAACTTCTCCAATGTACGTAATAATGATAATGATAACTGTGGTATGCGCCTTAGCAAAAGTTGCTAGACCTGTTACATATTTTAATGCTCCATGAATCCACCGCACTGCACCAGAGCTCTTACACATCTACTATGAATTACTATTTAAAAATTCAACTCCATTAAAACGTATGATTCAAAGTAGATTTGCTTATGTGCATGTGGTTAAATACTTTGTGTGCTCCAATTTGTTGAAATATTCAAAAGAAGCAAGACAAGTTCCAAAAGATTGCCGTAGCTCTAGGTTTTAATGAAAGTTCTATACGGGGTCAACCGCGACTTCATCTTAAATCCAAGTGCTTTTTCTGCTCAACCTACCTGTATGAAAGAAAGCGTAAAGAGACAACACAAAACCAAAAATGAGAAGACTGCTTTGGTCAATCTCTCTTATCAAATTTACAAATTCTACTTTCCCAAAAATTAGCTTTATTTTCATTGTGGCATAAATAATATAGAAGTATATCTTCTTCTCTGCCTGCCTGCAAGTATTGTACATAATATGTACAATTCATGTACGGGACCACGATATCTCGAGATCCGTTTTCTTATAAACTGGTTTACTATATAGCTAGTCGATAGTAGCTCGAATATTGAAAAAATTGGAATGATCCTCGTTCAAGCCAAAAGTTAATGACACGCGGTGTTCAGCTGATGTATGCATGACCTTTCTTACTCATGTCAAGGTGAATTTGAAGAAAAAATTGTCAGTTACTTGCACAAATAGTCCGTTTGGAATGATTTAAGCACTCTGCCTCAAACTTCTTACTGTGAAGTTGCAAGGTTTCTACAATCCGTTTTATAAGTTAATTTATATGTTCAACCACTCTTAATTTCTGTCGAAATATAGCCAGCAGAGTCAGGAGTTTGATAGGCTCTTTTAGAAATGGCAAGAGGTCATTAAAAAGCAGGAGAGAGGGGGAAACGGTCCTGCATCTTCTAATTAGGAACGATGAAACAGGAAAACTTTCCCTTTTTGTTTTAAACTGGAAATGTCTAAAGTGATACGGCATATTACATTTCACGTTGGCTTTCCTCATTCTCCTCCTATTAATGTTTCTCCACTTTTTCCAGATTTTCTTTCTACTTACATTGGATGATGGCTGGCAAAGTGGCAAAAACAGAATAATGAAGAAAGCCAGAAAAGAGAAAAAGAAATAAGAAAAGACGCTATGTATGCAAGTAATAATAAGTTTTTAGCCAGAAGCCAGCTCCACCAGGGAAAGGAAGCTCACTTCCTTTCTACTCTGAAATGAAAAAGAAATCATCCTCGGCTGGCTTTGCTTCCGAACAGATAGCTACAGGAAAGAAGAATACGGTATATAAATACTGCTCAGGAGATGCAAAGGTTTTATGTATAATATGTATTTTTTTTCATCCATGCAATTTCTTTGCCTTGTGCCCTCCCATTAGATTATTATTATTTAATGTGATTCGTCTTGTGCAGCTGGGTAAAGACGAACTAAAGAAAGCAACATGGGTATAGAAAAGAGGCATATCTATTATGGGAAAAGCTCTTATCAAACAGCTTCAACTTTCAATCCGGATGAGAAAGTAAAATATATAATGGAATGCTAGATCAGTAGACTGAAGTTAGCTTTATTCTTCGGTACAGAAAAAAGTAGAAAAGGAAAAGTTTGCTTGACAAATGAATATATCCATAATACATGTCTACGACGCAACGAAAACGAATGCTGCTGCGGGTAGAGGTAAAAGTTTTGTTATTAATATATATTATATTCTCGCTGAACCATTTTTTACAAAAAAAAAATTGGGAAAGTAAAGACCGTTGCATACGGTTCTATATGGTATCCTTACACACCTGTCATACATCCTTTTCCACTTTCTACTGACAACATTTAGTTTTGGTATAATCTGGAACGCAAGCCACACCACACTGCATTTCACTTCATCGTTTTAGTCAAGTTAGACCAGACTCTCACCCTGGGTATATGTTAGTAAGTGATTGTGTGTGTGGAAAGTGTGCCCACCACTTGTCTGTCCTTCGTATACTACGGATGGATGCATTGATTTATTGATCATGCATCATGGAATATATATTTTTATGTAACGCTACAACATACCAAAATAAACGGAAGCAAAATAAAAATCTGAACACGGAGCAGAAAGGACCTTTCTTTATGTTATGCACTATTTGTGTGATGTGAGCAAGATTCACAAAGGCGGTTTGTAAAATGTGTATTCTAGCCTTTACATCTACCTGAACTAGAGAGAGAAAAATCTTGTTCTCCTTTCTCTCCAGAGAAATCTGCGTGTATATGTATTATTAGATGGAGAAACCCGAAAAAATACGACTTTTTCTCTGGGACATATTTACTTCTCTCGTGCGCGACCCCAACTTTAGCATTTGTGGGGATGTGATGAAATGTAGCAGTTGCACAAAATCCATTGTAGTCTCTCAAAAGTATAAAAATCCAATCTGTCTGAGGACGCTATCCAACCTTGCCCATACATCTGAGAACGGTCACCGCGGTCAACTGAAGACACCGCACATGGAAGGCCGAGCAGCTAGTAGGATGTAGCAAAGCAGATCATCATTATACCATTGAATCGATCGTCATGATCGTACTCATACTTTGTACCGTCTCATTCCTATACTTTGTTAACGTGTATATTTGATTGTAGTAAAGCTAACTTATCATTAATCTGAACCTGATTAGCAGCGCCGTTGTCTTATCATTTATCATCACAACGGGCGCACCACATGGCGCAGTCGACATTTAATTAAAAGTTAGTTTAAATGTGAAGTGAAATGGTGCGAACAAGGCACCAGCAAACGGAGGATGCAAATCCACCGTCACCGCCACCCGACCTCCCACCACGGAGACGGACAAAGAAAGGAGTTGTGAAGAAGCGTAATAATGTGGCACCAACTACGACGGACGAGGTGGAAGAAGCACACCACCAAGCGTCCAAAGGTCCCGATACCGACGCTCAACAGCAGCTGACTCAACAGTTGATGACGCTTGTCCAATCATTGGCGCAACAGTCAGCTAACGGACAAATTAGTCAACATTTACAAGGAGACGCTAGGCCACCCACAGCAAAGCACATACCTCCACCTAGACTGGCTACCCCAGATCGGATGACCATCATCCAATTTCGCGATTGGAAGCAGAGGTGGAAACGACTTTGTCAGCACACAACAGATACTCCAGTACCCTATCGATGCTCAGCATGGGATCCTACGTGCGGCTATCGACTCTGAATGGACAATGTTGTGGAATTCATCTCGTTTGAAGATAAGGCCGGATAGTCCAATTGTTGAAGTGCTAAAGCTGATGGAGGCGTACATTCGCCAGAAGAGAAACCCACTCCTGGACCGACAAGAATTCCACCGCCGAGATCAGAACGCTGGAGAATCCGTGGATCGTTACTACGCTGCCCTAAGGGTATTGGATGATGCCTGCAGCCACGAAGGAGAGCTGCAATGTGCTAGTGTTCAACTACCCGGAAAGTGTGAATGCGGTGAAAAACTTGATCTCCATGAACAGCTCCAAGACATCCGCATACGTGATAGGTTTATCTGCGGCTGCGGATAAGGAAATGCAAAGAAGGGTCCTGGCGGAGCAGTACGGATCTGTACTGACGATGGACAAAGTCTTGTCAATATGCACAGCAGTGGAGAGCTCATACTCAGCTGGATTTTCCCTGGGTCAACATGACGTATGGATGTAGAGGTAAACAACGCTCAATCTACGTACAAAAATACTTCCAAGTCCGGTACATTTAACCATGCCCGAGTAACAGAGACAAATGCAAATGGTGCGGAGGAACTCGACATCGTTACGAGAATTGTCCCGCTCGTAACGCTAATGCAGCCACTGCAAACGGATTGGACATTACGAAGCCGTCTGCTTCCAGAAGCTCCGTACAGCAAATCAGGCTATCGAAAATCCAGCATACAACAGCAATCAAACAGGAGCCACAATGGGAACGTGACCATCTTCAGAGCTGGAAAAAGCGACAACTTATTACAAATACCGACGCAAATAGTTGAAGACATGCATAATATTATGTGGTTACCCGACACAGGCGCTGACGTTGATGCAATTAGTATTCAAGACATCCTGTCCCTTGAGATAAAGCAAAGCTCAGCTGACAACGGATAAGCAAGGAAGTGTAACGCCGGCTAA
>LJIJ01002430.1:0-27247 GCA_001718145.1 Orchesella cincta
CAAAGCGCTTCGGTACCATTTTAAGTCTTGACACTGTTAACGCCCAGCGCGAAGTTTGGTCAGCTCTATTACTTCCTTGTGTGAAATTTCGTTGGTGCCCGAAAGGTCGCGTGAAGGACTCAAACGTATTTCATACAACAGGTTAAGGATTACGCGAACAAAACATCATCTTTTAACAACTGAAACTTGTAGTGAGAGAAGCTCGTGGATGATTGTTTTGAGGGGGACAATGCAAATATGGAGGCAAATAGTAGTTCTGCCAGTACAATTGAGCTGGAATGTAATAAAGTAATTGGCAAGATAGCTCTACTAAAGTGGCATCTTTAGAAGCGTATCCGGTTCTTAAAGCAATGTTCATGAGATACAATTCAGCTTTACCTTCTTCTGCACCAGCAGAACGACTCTTTAGTTACGGGAGGCCTAATTCTCCGTCAAATCGCTGCCGCTTATCAGATGACATCTTTGAGAACTATTATTATTACTAAAACTCGACTCAAGACACAAAGAACTAAGTTCTATACACATGTTCTGCTCTGAAATAAATTCCAAATGGTATGTGTATAAGTTAATGGCATCAGTAACCGTAGTGCTTATATATGTAATCTGTGTGATGAAATTATTTATTTAACGGCCCTTGGGAATCTGCAATCTGATGCATGAAATGTGAGTTTACGTGGTAATGCTGGGTGAATGTCGCTGCGCGCCAATAGGATAAATTATCAATCTGCGTAGATCTGTGCATGGGATTAGAATTGGAGCTCAATCGTTAATCCTGTACATCTGTGGCATAGGAAATTAAATACCCAAGGTCTCTAATCTGTATTGTGCATAAAATCTAAATTTTAACTCACTCAGAGTCTCGCTCTAATCTATAATGCTTGCGGCAGTAGCATTGAGGAATTACCTAGATCATATACGGTGTAATCTGCGGCTATGAGATTACAAGTTACTCAACTGATCTAATCTGTAGATCTGCCGGCATGAGATGAAAGTTACTCATCTCGATTAATACTGTAATCTGTGGGGCATACCGAAATTAAATTACTCAATCTCTAATCTATAATTGCGCATGGGAAGTAAGATTACTCAATCTCTAATCTGTAAATCTGCGGCACTGTTTTTGCTTAATCTTCGCAATCCCTGACTGTATAAATGTGTAGGGTAAAGCCATCAAAGGTGCAAATCCAATCGCGCAAAGGAGCACGAACTTAACGAGTTTTAAATCGTTTTGCTTTGTAATCCCCAACTTAGATAGTCCTATTAAAATATTGTTGTACTCGTTAATTTTCATAAAACATGGAGAATGTGTGCATTTTTCGCATTAAAAATATACTACGTACCTGAGAAATGTTGAGTTTCATATTGAATAAATAGGTTGAAAAGCTCTGCCAAACTTTCTCGTCTGTTTAAAGTAATCCACTTTGCTAGACAAAATACAAGCACTGCCGTTGCACAGAGAAGGCTTTCTAATGAGATAATATTGACACGCTTCGTCTTCTTGAAGTAGTTGGCCCCATAATACAATCGTGTAAAAAGTGTACATTGAAGTCTTAACGTATTCCCATTTCAACTTGACCTCGCTTTTAATAGTTAACGTTTCAGTAGGTAGTAACGTAAAAGGGCTAGTTCCATGGGAGTTCTGCCAGTGGAAATGAAACTTAATGTAATCTATCAAATTCTCTTTTAGGAGCATTTTCCTTTCAAAAGTATTATGGACTGTCCCAAAACAACGTAGAGAAACCTGTTTGCCGTTCGCTCAATCGAAAAGTTATATTTATGTGATATATCTATTTTCATTCAATTTAAGTTCATTTTGTTTTCTTATTGCAGCAAATATGCTGTAACGCAAATTCTGATATCAAGCTCGATTTGGTTTAACCTAAAGTTCTATTTGAAATTTGGTTAAACATTTGTGAACTGAAATCCCTCTAGAATAAAAGTGAAGACGTTTTTCGTTTGAAGTCAGAAAGCATGGTGCGATGTCGACTGAGAATTTTTGTTTTCACGAAGCTAATGAATGATATTTGCTTGTAATCAGATTTTATGTAATACAAAAAGCGACGTAAGTCGACTGATAAACGGGGCTGACTGTGAATAATTTGGCATTCTGATGGCATGTCGTCATTATGATGATATTTTTGTCATTTTGATGACAGACTGAATTCAGCTTGTCAAATTACTTCTATACACTCATTTTTAGCCATATCAGACGACTTTTGACATTTAAAAAACTTCTCGCACTAAAAACTCTATCTTGTTTGATATTTTATTACACAATATTGTGACCGCTGGGTCAAGCTTGTCAATTTAGACGAGACCGACTGGCTGGCAGTGACGCATTACGCTGATTGAGCAAAATACCTGATGAAATTTTGTGTGCAGAAAGCCTAAAACAACAGAAAAGAACAAAGAAAAATGCCACTGTTGAACACGCCGCCCAAATCATGGGGACCTTGCTATGAGCCTAATTTGTCAGTGTCAGCCAGTCAGTCTCGTCTGTGTCAAATTAACCCTACATACTCATTTTCAGCCAATGCGGTTGACTTTTTATATTTGCACGTGCATAACTTTTGAATCGCGCGACCGATTCCGCTGAAAATTATTCAGTAATGTACCCCTAAGCCCTAAGGAGTACTAGTATTTGTCAAATTCGTTTTAATTGGTCAATGTATGTGATTAGGAAAGGGCGTACGGACAGACAGACAGACAACTCAGTAAAATTATGACTTACGTTTTCAGTCACGTAAATAAATGGGGTGGGTTCCACACCGAAGCTTACAAGCATGTGATGACTGCATGTTCCCTGAAAAACTGAATGAAATTAGAGATAGAAAATAATTAGTAACTTTGGCAGTGTTAAACAAGCGAGTGACGAACGATAACGTGTGTAGTATTTCTAATTGATTAGATGAGAAGCGATGTGGTGTGCACAAGCAAAGAATGTTTACACCTAGCCTCAGAATTACTTTAGATTATACTTGAATGTCGGAATATTGTTTTCTTGTCGCTCAAAACCAAGTTCCATCCAGATTTTCTTAGTTACCTTAGATTAGCACGTGAAACCCGAATGAACCACCTTTATTTAGTCAGGCTGAACATGTAGAGGTCTGAATGTAATCTTATGTTGTCATAAAAATCATTAAAACTAACATGTTATTTAGGTCTGGAATAAATAAGATATTCAATTTCGTTATCGATATTGATGCAAAATGTGTACACTTAGCAGATAAACAAAACCCTGCATATCAAAGATAATTGATTCAAGAAAATCTTATGAATCTTTAGTATTGACAACAAGCTTTTGATTTTGTGAGTGATTTTGTGTTAAAATGTTGCTTTTTTTGTTTGCAAAATGACGGGTGGAAAGCCCTTTCTAGCGGATAGCTTACATATTCGTTCTTACACGTTCTTTAATGCTGGAAGGTAGGCTGGAAATGTCCAGTTTGAAGAAACAATGTTCGTGTTGATTTTTTAAATTTGGTTTTTAATTAGCTTGTTTAAATTTCAAGGTAGAAAAACTACTGTCTGAAACATGTATTTAATTTTTTTCACACAATTTTTCTATACTGACATTTTCACGTTATAGCTTTTGAAACTCACGTTGCTTAGCTCGCTGTCTTTATGATGTTCTTTTGAAATGACCTTATTCCATCTTCAATGCATAGCTGAACATGGTAGATAACAATATATATTCAAAGCAACGATAGCAGACACATAGATTGCTTGCTACATTGTCACAAAACCTAAATACTATATGTAAAACCAATCAGTATTACTAGCTATATAATGGTTTCCCCACCGCATGCAAACTAGTCGCCTTTCATGTAAAGCTTACATGACTAAACCACTTCCTGTAATTAATTTCGGCGAACTATTTTAATACATTTGTAAAGACAAATGAAGGACATTTGCTGAGCTACCCTTGTAGCTCGAACATAAAAAACGTTTTGTTTCAAGCAGTAAAAATGATGCATGCAAGTTTGCCCCGAGAAAAAGCTATGTTTATCCAATTGCAGTCTCAAAAAGGAAACCTCAAAGAAAAACCTCAACTCGTTGGAAAGCATCAACTCCTTCATTCGTACTTTTTGGTTGGATACTACACACTTTCCATTCCATTCAAGATATGTAAAAGCAATGACGGAACCCACTGGACAACAACAACGCATGGGTTCCAGAGGGTAGCAAAGCAAAAAATAATTTACTACCAAATGTTTCATAAAGTATTTTAATATTTCTGATAAACGGTTAGCTATTTATTACTAAATAGAATTTTTTATTTCTGCAGATATTGAGTCTCCTAGCTTTCTGGCCATTACTATGGCTATTTAAAATTACCGAAACACTAATGCGCACAATTACCTTCATAAAATCGACGACATACAACCCAAAGGTGTATTTCCGACTCGGGTATAACCTATAACATATTGGATCTCATGAACCAAGGCAGGATGTTCTGGATATTAACAGCAAAACGCCAGCAGCTGGAATTTCTTTTCAACCAACTCAGCACATGCAGAATACGTCGGGAAAAAGAATTTGAGACATCAAAACTGAAAGGGGTATGAAATTTTGCATATGTTGCTTGATAAAGTTTGTTAAAATTGTTTTGAATCTTTGCAGATTGGAATGAAGGTGTACCTAATCTGTATGCATGTAGCTGGCCTCCTCTTACTTGTGCTCAACAACATCTACTTCAGCGCCCGCATTGGTGACTTCGTACCTCCCGCCGAACAACTCGAAAAAGCTGTGAGGGTTAGGCACAAGAGATTCTTTTTCTCCTCAACTGAAATTGGTTCAAATGCCACATACTCCACAGAAGACATGATATTTGGTGTTGTCGAGTTGGTTCTCGAGTTCACCCGCATGACTATTTCGAGGATGCATTTTTCCATGGAACTCTGCCCTACACATTTTGGTCAGCTGCTCAAGGATTTGAGATTTGAAAGCATTGTCTCTGGAATATCATCGTTGAAAACCATGGATTTGATTAAAGCCCAACACGGCTTGCAGGCAGATCTCATTGTGGAGAACTACGAGAAGCTCAAATGTCTTACTGGGACAATCAACTCAATTTTCGCAACTGTGACGATCACCTGGGTCACTCAGATGACGATCATGTTGGTAATTCGATTGAACAAGGCGGTATCATCTAAGAATGTGTACTTAGCGTATATTGCCATCAATACGCTGTTTCTGGGGGTTTCTCTGAAGTTGATGGCGGAAGGGAGAAGGATTGTCCTAAGCTTTAGGGAATGGCTTGCAAGCCGATATGTCAGGGAGAAAGTATTTGGGAATAGAAAAACAGAGCTGGAATGGTTAGAGAGGGAGCTAGATGTGGGGACGGTTGGGATTGGGGCTGCAGGCTATTACGAGATCAGCTATGGCTTTGTGGCACAATTGCTGGTATTCACGGTCACGCTATTTCTCATCAGTTTTGATGAGAAGGCAAGTGAAGGAAGCTCTGATGAATCTAAACATTTTCTTCATTCACATTGAACACTTTTTTTTGCAAAAGGCTTAGCTCTGTGGTTGTACAAAAATTTGCTGATAGCTTAAATTAATTGCGTTGAAATTATTTTGAAATGCTTTACAAACATATACACTAGAACAATCGCAGCAAAAGTTAATTAATAATTAATAAATGCATACAATTTAATGAAGGAATTTTATTACGAATTCAAATCAACACGATAATCAAAACCAATATGTGCAAAAAACTTTGAGAAAGTGGAATAAAACGGTAGATTCGTCCCCCTCAAATATCCGCATCATTTAAACTTTGACGCAGGTAGTCAGCATACATAACTTTCTGCAAAATAAAGCATCACATAAAAATTGTACCGAAACATTCATAATTTCTAGAACTATTCCAATAAATACCTTTTTCTCCAGAGCACTGTCAACGAATCTTAACCCAGTCCTCATATGTTTTAATTCCTTCTTAGCCAGTACTTTCTCGTAAGGGGAGAAGAGACAAGTAACAATCAATAAAAATCCACTCACAGCAACAATTGCTCTCAATGCTTGAAGACGAAAGTTCTCGGGAATCATTAGCCAAACGTCATTCATCGGGGCCTGGAAAAATATCAGAGGAAATGATAATTTCATACAAATGTATTCCAATTTCAATGCAAAGCGCTTCTATTCATAATTTGCTAAAAACTTACCATGAACGAGAAAATGCTATCAGCACCGGGGCCAAATAAAACTCGCATGGCTTCAAATGTTTCACTTCCCATGAACGAGCTGAGAAGGAGTAAGAATGTCAAGAAAATTCCAAGTCCACCGTAGCACAATCCTGAAAACCACACGATTTAATAAATGTAATATGTAACAAATCAATTTACTTTTATTTAATTTAGTCTTCTTACTTTGAACACTTCTCCGGAAATTCCTTGCGCGAGCCTCGCCATCAGCGGTGAGCCTGGTTTCCAGCTTCCGTTTCAAGAGCAAAGCATCCTCTCCCAAGTTATTCAATGAGTTTTGAACACTTTGCTCCACAGTCTTTTCAATGATGGCAGAAACCTCGTCAATCTGATTGGCGCATTTGGTTGCCTGTATAATTTAATAAACATCATATTAATTGCCTAATAAATTCTAAACCATTTTGAAACAAATGCTAACCTTTCTCGATGCGTCTGGAATGAAGATAGTTGGCATATCAAATCCAGTTCTGTTCAACCCAGGCCGCTTACAAAGTTCTTGGACGATTTGCATCAAAACCCTTTCAAAAACAATCAAATGTTTAAAACCTACACAAATTATTTATAATTGACCTCGTTTGGCTTCACGTTTACCTCTGTCGATCAGTTTCCGTGCCGGCTTCATCCGACTTCGCCAAAAACAGCCTTATCTTGTCACTGTTCCCCACCCACAGTTTCTCCACCAAATTAAGCGTCCTCTTGCAAAGGGCTTGGCCCATCGATCGAAAAGACGAGGACGAGGTCAGCCACATTGCCAAGCCAAAGAATCGACTCATTCACATCAAATGGATACTCCATGCCACCATCCACGAGTCCGGGAGTGTCGATGAAGGTCACCAAGCTAAACTTTCTTGCGCGAGACGTGCTTATCTCCGTTGTGAGGTTGTCGATACAACCAGAAAAGTTTCGAAGTGGTCTCAAGTGAGGATACAGCTCCAGAGTGGCTTTCCCCTGAAAAATTACAAATCGTCGTTAAAAACCAGTTTTTTCCTCACATGTCGAATAAATCATAGTACACCTCACCTTCAAGGTGTCCCGCCGCTTTCCACTCACAACCAGGAAATATCCTTGAGTTTCAAGAGCCACACCTGTCCTCAAAACTGTTTCATCAATGTACCTAATTCAACCATTAAAATTCACAATTAAATTGATGTACATTACAATTTAGACTCATAACTTACCAGTTGATAAAACTTGATTTGCCAGCTGAGTGATTTCCCAAGAGCAAAACTGTAATTTTCTTCCGAGGAGCCCGAACCTCCAACTCTAACATCTCAGCAATGTCACACAACCCTGGTGAAAAAAAATATGATTAAACCTTCCTTAAATTGAAATTAATGGAAGTTTTCACACCCGAAACTCACCAACATCCTTCTCGTTGTAGATTTTAAACAGGTCATTTAAAATCCTCTCATTTAAGCTGAGCACGAGGTGGTCACCACTATTCATCGGATGGCGAACTACCAGTTGTGAAGGTCGCAATACTGTCCGGACGTTGGAGTCAGACATTTTCGAATTTTAAAACTTTAAAGTTGACGAGAAGAAATAAAAAGGAATGAAAACAGTGTTGACCTTATGATGAATCAGAATCACGATGAACTACATTGAAATTTGAACTAGGCACTTTCCCGCCAAACCCGATGGGGCAAATTGGGACATCGATGCTTATGCAACAAAGATAAAGAAGGGAAGCGTCATGTATGCAAAACGGATTTTGAGCGATTTCCATGCAAATTTGTAAACTTGAATCCTCTAGTCTTTCAATTCAATAAAGTCAGATCAACTGTTCGCTTAATGCAAATATCCAGTAACACTAAAGCACTCTGCATATCACAGTAATTATCGTGACTGAGGTAAACTTTAAGGGGCTGAAATGATTTCACAACTTTGATCGCCCACATTCTATTTTTTCTCGTTTTAACATTAAACTTGAGCCAGTGTTCATTACTGACATTGCAATGTGTTGAAGTGAGGTAAAGCTGACCCATTGCAGTTGTGTACACCATTATTCCAAGTGTCGCATCTATTCCAATGAAGAGGAACATTGCACCTTCAGCATACGAGATTTTTACATCGGGTGAAACAACCGTGAACAGACTTACTATGAGAGCCATCATGATGAGAAATATTGTCAAGATAATTAATGACTCCTGTTGAATTAAATTGAAGTAGTTGGATAATATCTGAACTTGTCTGTAAATTGACAAATTTTCCTTTAGTTTGTGAGGTCTAGTTGTGAGTGTGTGAGAAAAGCACTGGACGTAGCGTCGCAGACAGTAAATTTGTTGAAAGGTGATTGAAAATGCGAACACAGAATAATTTCCAATTCCATCTACATGCAACCAAAACGTAACGATGCAAATTAAGACCAAAATCACTTTTGAAAACAAACTCCATTCTGTGCTCGCATCAGCAGTTTTCAAACATTCGGGAATGAGAATGTAAAAAACGGTACTCGAATTGCAGGGAATTAGCCACCTGATTAGGGTGTATGGCAGTCCTGTAAAAACGGCTAACCCAATTCCAGAAAGTAGTGCAAATTTCATAAGTCGGCTCTCAAACTCGCTTCCAAATTTTAATCTGTGTGTAACTAAAAGAGCAAAACAATTATTATAAATTTATATTGCTTACGTGCAAGTCAATTGCAATTGTAGGAAACACACCTGCCAAATTTCGTTTTTCAAATTGAACACATAAATTAAATAGCTCTACTACTGCTTTCCGATTTCTGTAAATTAACCATTTTGAAAAGCAACAAACAAGGTTTCCAAACGCGGCTAAAAGACTTTCCAAAGTTATCACGAGAGGCACACTTCTTCCCTCCTGAAATACTTGAATCCACAGGACAATCGTGTAAGAAGTGAATATAATAGCTTTAACGTATTCCCGCCTCCGCCAACTCCTCGCGTCGAGATGGTCGAGAGGAGAAAGATTAAAAATGCAACTGCCTAAACTGCGTTGCATACGCAAGTGAAGTTGCACGTAGAACATAAGATTTTCCTGCAAAAGCATTGTGTCTGTGCGTTTTGTAAAATACATAAAAAACGCCTGGGACAAAGTATAAAGCAAAACTAAACCAAAGTTCTAGTAAATGCTTAATCTGTTTTATCGTAATTAGTCCGTAATCTAATAATAATAACTCCATAGGTTTTTTAAAAGTAAAAACTGACATTGATTTCATAATTTGACTATTACCCCATCCAATTTCCAGGGTTGCATGAGGAATGGTAAATAGATTAACTAAGCAATACACTTAAAATGCATGCAAACATGTGTAGAAATTAGATGTGTAAGTGTTTTAAAACTCAAACGACAAATACTTTGACCTGGTTCCCAGGGCCGCATGAGCAATGTTAAATTTACTTATGACAAAATAGCTTACGAAGCGGACGTAATTCGCTTCAATGTGTAATTCCTTTAATGTTCAAATTGCCATGAAACATTTTACAATGACAAGACTTGATTTTTGAAGTATTTTGAAGTTATAACATGAAATGTTTTTTGTAATTTCAGAGCAAATTTTCCCCGTTATTTGACGTTTGCTTTAGACATAACATGTTTATCAACATTGGTGTAAATCATCAAGTTCAAATCATGTCGACACTTTTCAAACTCAGAACTTAAAATGAATGATTTCTTCTGACTAAATGACAGACAAAGTAAAAGTGAGTAGAAATCGAGCAATATTAAGTAAGGGCATTAAGTAGGACTATTTTGCTGGGGTACCCTGAAACTCAAAGAAGGAACCACGATTTCATATGTCTACCTTTGATCAAATGACCTGAAATTTTGTATGTAGATTCATTAAACGATTTTCTAGGGGGAACTTTTTACTGTTCTTTAAATTATCGAATTTGGTTCAAAGCTCCAAGCACAATAAAATGGCCACCTCCTGCCTAACTGCAAACCACTCAAACATCTGCATGAAATACAGAATTGGTTTTAGAAATCAAGCTTTATCTTTGAACTTATGTCGAGTTTTTAAGGATCAGTAAGACGTACCCCTCGACAATCGCTTTGTAAATCTGTACACCATGTTTGGCGATACAGAAGTGGCGCAACTAAAGTCGGACGGAAACTTCATATTTAAAGACTAAGTAGTTAAAAATGTCAATTGTTTTTTATTTTAAATATTTTTTCTTTCATTTCCAATTCCAACATTTGAACGTAATAGTGAAATTCGACTACATAAAATGTTAATAAATGACACATGAACGTAGAAAGCTTAACCTAAAATTAATTATGAACAATAAGCAATTATGTTGTAAGAACAACTTAATAGGTTACAGACTTTCAGATATGCAGGATGTGAAATTTATGAAGTGGTGAATTGAATTGAATCTTCTTATTCATCCTGATAATTAAAAGGCTGCTGTATACGCGTAAAATACAGCAGTTTATTCTCAACGTTTCTTCCATACTTATGAAAATTATGTGGGAAAACCCAATTATGGATGTTATGGATAACCCAAATGTTAAACGAGCAGTCCGGATTCCGGTAGAACTCCTTACATACTTTTCGTACTAAAATCTCCTGGTAGAACTACCTTGAAATTTCATTTCATTTGCATTTCAGAAACGATGGGGGTGAGTGATGCCTTGTGCAATCTTCGAGCGTTATGTATAACTACCTTAAACTTTCAAAATGTTATAACTATTTAATTACCCATATGCCTGGCTTAATACCATACCAAATAATTTATTATTCATACATGCTTCGATGGCCATACATAAATTATTATATTACCAAACACGGAAGCAAATACTACCTGGTTCTAATAATTTGGAAATCTCTTTCACGTTTTCAAGTACCCCATCGAAAATATGATAAGATATATAGCTTTGGATATAAAGCATTTCCTAGATTATAGCTTGGGAAGGATTTTATTTTGTTATTAAAACTATGCTCGCCTTAAATTTCTGGCCTTTAAAGCCGTGCAAAGTACCTTAAATTTATGTTGAAAACCCGAAAAACATGTTTTAAGCAAACATCTAACCCAGCTGCATATGTGTTCTTTTTATGGTTTTATAATAAAACAAAACTTTCTGGGGTACCTCTTACATGATGGTGACTCAGCATAAAAACTCCGGAAGTCCATTCATTTATGTTAAGGAATCGAAATGACTTGGTCATGCAAATATTTTTGGGGCGTCTAGTAATCTAGCAAAAATGATTAGTGTTGTAGTCGAAAAGTGCATAATCTGGAGACTAGGGAAGCTCCTAACTTGCACTGCCTGTCATATATTTTACTGGAACACCAACTTAAAAAGTTTCGTTTTTAGCGGAACTTACAATTACCTGCTCTGGTATGGTGCATACATTCAAGGGCTGGTCTACTCTGGACTAGTCTGTTTGACTGTATTTTCAACCGCGCATGACCTGGATGTACCTGACGAACGAGTGGTGGAGAACAACGAGAAAATTCTAAACGAAGTCCAAACATTTGTCGGGATTGCAATATCAGTGGCAGTGACAACTATTATGATAGTTGTCTCACAAATGAAAAATGCAAAATATGAGATGGTTCAGAGTTTTAATGGGATCTTTGTCTTTAACAAAGCAATGAAAGGTAATTTGATTAATTTTGGTAGTTTTAATTTAACAAGATTCACAAAAAACGATTTTATTTTGTGTAGAAGAATTTAAGGAAGAATTGACAAGCGAAGATTTCAAAACTTCAAAACATCGTATATACGAAATACTGGTTTTCTTTGTTTCAACCCTAACTCTTTGCGTTCCAATTATTTTTGGGATTGGCTTATTTCATCCAGCTGAGCCGACACATCGAATCTGCAAGCTGCTTCTGGAAATAGAGATCGGGCTAAATTGGGAGAGCGTTCCCGTTATCATGTGGCTTATATGGGGAGCTCACCTAACTACAAATACTGTCACGACCCTGCTTCTAATGGCGTCACCGCTATCCTCTCTCCGAAACTCTGGTGTATTGCGGTAACTCCGGAAGGGCCTTCTTCTTATCGAACATTCCAAACTAAGCAGTTGGGCACTGTGACGGAGGACAGGGTAATTTGCTTCTATAGATCCCTACAACTTCTATGCAATCATATGAATCACGTGTTTGGAGGATTTCGAGTCACCCTCCATTCTGGAGGGATGTTGATTGTCTTTGCATCTCTTGGCTTTCTCCTCATTCGATACATGAACTTTTTCTTGGGTACTGTGGATGTGATGTTGATTGGTATTATTCTTGCGGTAGGCGCTTCCCTCCCCATAATTCTGTACTTCAACGAATGCACGCTAATTCATGGGTTGATTGAGGCTTCAAATGAATTCAAGGAGACGATTGCAAAGACATCGAGACGTAAAAGCTATGCGTTCAAGGCAACATACTCCCTACAACCGTTGGTAATCAAAACATCAGCTCCGTTTTACGGGATTGGCAATGATACGTTTTTAGAGTGGTGTAATACTGCGGTCGACATACTTGTTAATTTACTCGTTACCTTTTAAACACACCAATTAATGTCACTTATTAATATTTAAATTAAAGCTTATCTAACTCTGCTAGTTGTAAGTAATACATTTGTGTGGGTTGTAATTAAATGTCCTATTCTTGGATAGCGCGTAATTTATGTATTTTTGATCTTTAGTAATTTTAATTGTAGCAATTAATGTTCAAATTTCACATTATAAATTTATAAGGTTGCTTTAATTGTTTGATTTCATAATAAATGTTTTCAATTAAAATTATAAAGCTTACATTCATTATTAGTCGAATTTTAACTACGTTTTAACAGTTTAAATTTAACAGCTTAACTAAGTTTCCTACCGCAACAAAATAAGATCAACGGTGCGATTCATACAGAAATCCAGGAGCACCAATGGGGTAAGCTCATTAAAATAATCATTGTAGCCCATATACACCTTGATTGGCCAACACGATTTCAAATATCTTCTACACCACTTTCGATCCTTTGTAATCGTGATCTTGGACACAATATGACTTTTCACAACTTCGTTGCAACTTGTTGATGTCAAATAAAGCTGGCCCATAACACTGGTGTATACCATGATTCCCAAAGCTGCACACAACCCAATAAACAAGAACATGGCTAACTCAGCAAGAGAGATTTGAATGCCGAGTGAAACCACTGTGAAAAGACTGACAATTAACGCCACCATGATCAGAAACACGGTCAAAACAATTAGCCATTCTTGTTGAATCAAATTGTAGTAACGGCTCAAAATTTGAATTTCTCTGTTGATTTGCATGTGCTCTTTTGAATTTTCAGCTTTTCCCAGTGAATTGGAGTAGTACTGGATGTAGCGGCGCAAGCAATATACTTGTTGAAATGATAAGGCAAATCCGTAAAAAGAAAAGCTTCCTGTTCCCTCAGCGTGGAGCCAAAATGTCAGGACACAAATGCATATTAAAAATGCCTTTGAACCTTTGCACCATTCTTGCAAATTATTTCCACTTGCACATTCTGGAATCAGAAAGTATCCTACTGTCCCGCTATTGCAGGGTAGTAGCCACCTAATTAACGTGTATGGTAGTCCAGTAAAAATGGCTACCCCGATTCCACATAGCATTGCAAATTTCATCATTCGTGACTCGAACTTACTTGAAATTTGCAAATGGTGATTATCTATAGAAAATAAAATGAATTTAGGTGAAACTTTCTCCTTTTTATTATTACAGTTTAAAGCAAAACTTACTCTCCAGGTGGTTTCTTTCAAACTGCAGAAACAGATTGAACAGTTCGATAAAATTTTGTCGGTTTAGAAAGACAGCCCATTTTGTGAAACAACACACAAGGTTTCCAAATGCAGCTAAAAAACTCTCTAGTGTAATAACTAGAGGTACTTTACCCCCTTCGTGGAGTAACTGTATCCATAGTATTAAAGTGTAGCAGGAATATACCACGTTTTTGAACAATTCCCATCTCAACCTACGGTCGCTGACTGCAGTGAGCTTCTTAGAGGCTGTCAAAGAAAATGGGGAAGTGCCCCAAGAATGCTGAGCCCAAATATGGAGCTGGACAAACACAATTAAACTCTCTTTTAAGAGCATTCTACTGAGGAACGTTTAAAAACCAACTGTCACAGAAATGGCTCTTCGTCATAAGGAGGAGTGAAGTTCTATATTCGGAAGTAAAAGTTGAGGTTCCATTTTAAATAGGAATTCATATCGTGTTTTCCGAACATTCCAGTGTTCAGAAAATATTCATTAAAACTGTCCCAAGCTTGAGGCTTTCGTTTTTCGCGAATAATAAAAATGCGAGGAATTTATAGACGTATGGTTTTCCGATTACGTGATGATGTAGGCTTATATGTGTCTGCTGTCCTGGAACGCTTTGCTAGTTCGTAGTCATTAATTTTTAATCTTGTGCTGCGATCCGAAACGAGATTCCTTTCCTATCTTTTTAATTTTCATCAGTTTTGATATAAGCGGCCGCCTGGCTTTCAGTTGGGATCATTGTCTGTAAACGTTAGGCATAGTAGACAAGTTATGAAAATGATTTTTTTCTGCTGAAAATCAGGCCAAGTTGGATGAATTATGTTGGTGTTTGCGTAGTTTGTGAAGGACTTTAAACTAAACAAAGCAAATAATTTTCCTGTTCCGCATTATTTGATTACCACAGGAGTTGAATCGTACCAAATATATTTGCGTACTGGCGCGAGTTAATTAATTTCGCTTATCCTGTTTTATTAATGATGTACGTAGTTAATTTTGCAGTTTGCAGTATCATTTTAACAAAATTAGGTCAACGGTTCGATTTATACAAAAATCAAGCAAAACCATGGGAGTAAGCTCATCAAAATAGTTATTGTAACCCATGTAAACTTTAATTGGCCAACAGGAGTTCAAATACTTCTTCACCCAAATCTTTTTTCTTGTAACCATAACCTTTGAATTGATATATCCTTTAACTGAACTTTTGCCATCTTTGGAGGCTGCATAAAGCCCACCCATAACACTCGAGTAAACAACTATACCCAAAGCTGCATCGATCCCAATAAAAATGAACAACGCCAATTCAGGAATTGATAGTTGAACTCCCCAACAAATTACAGTAAAAAAGCTGACAATGAGTGATACCATAACCAAAACGATAGTTAAAATAATTAAGAAATCTTGCTGAACTAGGTTGTAATAACGACTCAATATTTGAATTTCTCTGTTGAGTAGTAACTGTTCCATTAAATTATTGGGCTTTTCTAATGAAAATGAGTAATACTGGGTATAACGACGTAAGCAGTAAACTTGTTGAAATGAGAGCGCAATTGCATAAACTGAAAAGCTTCCCGATCCATCCACATGCAACCAAAACGTTCCGATACAAATGCAGATCAAGAAAAGTTTTCCAGAAAAACTCCACTCTCCTAAGTAGTTGTGGTTAGCACATTCTGGGATAAAATAAAACCCAACTGTCCCTGAATTACATGGAATAAACCACCTTATCGCTGTGTATGGAAGACCGGTAAGAATAGAAAGTCCGATTCCACAGATTAGAGTAAATTTCATTAGTCTTACTTCAAATTTAGTTGCAAATGATAGATGGGACGTGTCTAAAAGAAAAAATAGTAAACGCCAGTTTGAGATAAATTGAAAATTTAATTTGCATTTATTTTTAAAACTTACGTTGCAGATGTACTTTTTCAAATTTAATGAACAAATTAAACAGTTCAATAAAGGATTGCCGTTTTCTGTACATTGCCCACTTGTTAAAACAACATGCAAGGTTTGCAAACGCGGCCATAAAACTTTCCATCGTGATAATGAGTGGCACTGTACCCCCTTCTTGAAACAATTGTATCCACAGTGTTATGGTGTAGCAGGAAAACAAAAAACATTTTATGATTTCCCATCTCAAATTTGATGCACTTGATGAAACAAGTTTAGCGTTAGAAGACAATCGGAAAGGACAGCTGCCAACAAAGCTTTGCACATTTAGTTGCAGCTTAATGAAGTCAATTAAATTCTCTTTCAGAATCATTTCAGAATTGTGTGTCACTCAGTTATTTCTGGAAAAGTTGGTGAGTTTTCTTTCACCAAAACATAAACGTTGATGTGGACTGATAACTCTTCTAAAAGTCACAGATATCTGTATTTGCATAACGGAATATCACTTTTTACACTTTTGCCACATATACTTGTTAAAAAACGAAGAGTACGACTTCTTATTTTTGGTAAAACAGATTGTAGTCAACTTTGATATAATCAAAGCTTTCCAAAACCAGAAATGAGAAATGCGAGAGAATATTTAATGGTGGTTTTCTGTTTTTCTACTCTCGTGTATTTTTTCGGGGATGGCTGTTAAATAATTTATTAGTATTCGATCAAGCACGAGTATGGATGCAAAGTTTTGTCAGTTTCAGAAATGGTGATTATATATTGCTTTGATTGGTTTCTATACACGCCACACTGTGGCATCAGGTCGTGTTGATGGCAACAATGTTTTCAGGGATTTTTGCCACTCCAGTGTCAAATTCACATTTGAGTAGTTAGTTTGATGTATTTTACTCCAAATTGGATTCCTTTTGATGAAACAACTGGCAGATTGAGTACAACCATGATTTGAAAATACTTCCAAAAATATGCTTGTCAACAAAACACTTTTCTTGGCGTACACAGGACATAATTTCATGGAGACAATGCAGGCTTTCATTTTCGAATTTACTTAAACACCGTTGAAGACACCGTTAATACGATCCAGTACTTTCAGGTGTTCTCGAATGTTGCTGCAGTTTTTATGAATTTTCATCTTATCACAGCCATATGTAAGTTTGAACTGAATCACCAATACTGTTTTCCTTTCAGATAAACTTGCGTGTTTATGGTTTCTTCGCATTTGCGAATAACAGAACCCCTCAACAAAATACAACCAGATATGCAATCAGAAAAAATTGGAGTAAAATATATCAAAACAACTATTTAAATGTATGACTGAAGAATGTGCGACAAAAATCACATAAATGTGAAAATATATTTCGCCACTAACACGTCCTAACATTCCAGTGTGTATGTCTGCATAAATCATGCAACTAAACCGATTAATTTCTATGTTGTGAGCGCAATGTATTGAGTCCTTCGGATATTTGATGTCAGACTTTGATTAGGGACATGGCATACACGGAAATTTCTCTGCTAGTTGTCAGAAAATTTTGTTTTTTACTTCCGAAATGTTTCATCGCAGAATCAATTAATCAACAGTCAATTTTTTACAAGTGAAAAGAACAACCTTGTTATTCTCACGTGTAAAGGCTAAACTTGATAGATAATTACATAATACGACACACTTCGAGAAAAAATTTAACATGACATACAATTGTTCAAACTAATAAACTATCTAATGAAACTAACTAACGAATGAACTTGCGAAGTAGATTTTATTTCAAATTGTTTCGTACTGAAGTGCATTCCCATTTTTACCGTGGTGCCTAACTCATTTACCTATGCTTCAACGTACAAAATATGATTATAAACAATGTTCATAACCAAGCCTATAAAAAGTCTATATTCATCATGCACAAATACTTTCTCAGAGTCTCCTCCCAACTACTTTCCAGATAAGATACAAATTCATTCTGTCTTCATTGTATAAATTCATACTTTTTTATTCTGTCGTTCTGAATTTTCCAGTTATCTGATTTGCAGTAATTTTTTAATTAAGTATTTGTGGATTTTTGTTTTTATATAATTTTAAACTCCATTTGTGTGTAATTTCGTATGTAATTAGAATTAATTGTGCAATTTCAATACACCCCACCTCCTCAAACTTTGCCAATCTCATCCACATCTCAATTTTATTTTGTGTTCGTCAAATGAGTATTGTATACATGATTTTATACATGATGGGTATATAAGCAGCAAGCAAAACTCCGTTTTACTCACTCTCTCTCCTACCATTTTCAGAAGTCCGCTCTGCTTGACTGTTCAATGACCCTTCAGATTTTAAACTACCCTAAGTTTTAAGTTCCAAGAAAAATTCCTTTGCTCTCCTTTTCTAAATCAAGAAACTCCCTTGCCTTTTTGTGCCACGTCATTCTCATACCATATCGCACCAATACTCACATTCCCGTTAACTTACTTGACATGTACTTGACATTTACTACTGCTTTTACTCAACATAAATTCATACTCCATCGTGCGCACATTGATTTCCATTGATTAACAGAATCAAATAATGTTGACTTTGAAAGCATTGCTGTTTGTGACGGATTTTTATTTCGAAATGAAGGGGCTTATAAGTTGGAAATTTCCGTTTTCGGAAATTAAAAAGATCATAGCTGTTGCAAAACAAACCACAATGAGGAGGAAAACAAACGAGCTCCAAAGTATTGCATTCTTCATTCTCCTACTATTATTTTAGGCAGTGAATATTGTGGCGTATACGGAGATCAGAACTGGAAAATAAATTTAATATTCAAGTGGCTTATGGAAGAAATACAAGAGGAGTGAATCATGGGAAATTGCAGCAAAAACTTGTTTATTGTCAGGTTTTGTATTGTGTGAGTGAAGTCAACATTGGTGGTTTCTTTCTGAGCTTCCCGATCGTAATGGGGATACCATACGATAACTCGCGTTGCGAGAATTAAAACGTGATGCGACTGAAATGAAAAGCATTGTCTATAAAAGTATGAAAAGTAAAATCATTCCACGTTATCATTTATTGAAATTGGGCAAATACAAGTATTTTATCCTACTGTCCACCGTAAGCACACATCCCTCCAGTTTATGTACAATATTTTGTATCTTGTTTTGAGTTCATTCCAAAAACTGGAAAAGTTCATCGTATTCGATGTAAATATTATAAAACATTACGGAAAGAAGGAAACGAGCTCCAAATTAATTTTATTTTTCGGACAAGATTCATTGTGGTACTTTATTTATAGCTATACATAGAAATCAAGTTTGAAACTAAGAAAATAGGAATGACTTGAGATATATACCATTCATTTGAGTTTTATACAATTTCATACATCATGACGTTTTGCTTCTTCATTTTTGCATCGGGCAACATCATTGTTTGTGAGAGCAAGGGCGTTCAATGATCATATTGCAATAAGATCAAGATATTATGCAAGAAAACGTGATTGGATGATGGTAAACCGGAACAGGAATAGGATTTATTTAAACCATGTATTAAAACCGGATCAGTTTATAGTGTAAGAAATTTTATACTATATAAGATAATGCCATAAGAACAAACATACACGATGCGTATACACATGTATCTTCTCTTGCTTTTGTAAAGCTATACAATTTCTCCGGAGATTCTCAGTTCTGTAGGAAACGCCTATACTCTCTCGTAAATTGCTTTGCGTCTTTTGCGTATAGAATACTATGCATGTATTTTGTTTGAGGAATTACAAGAAGTTTGAAACGCATTCCCTTTCAACCTATATTTTATTCTAAGTAACAACTCAGGAAATATATATATATCAATGTAGTTGGCGGTTCATAGCTGTGGCAAAACAAGATCCCAATAAGAAAATCGATTCAGCCCCGAAGGAATTAATTTATTACTTTTATTTTATTTTGTCACTATATATGATTATGCTACGAATACAGTGCGAAGAAAAACCCACTCACCCAAACTGGAAATTGGCAACACAATGCTGCAGGTACATTTGGCTATAAATGAGCAACCAACGAATCATGTGAAATTGATGCAAAAACTTGTTTTACTCACAGCTTTCGTGTAGCATGGATCAACTGAATAGTTAATTATTCTAGGTTTTTTAATCTTAATAGGGATACGATATGATGTGTTGAATAGCAAGAATGGGAATGAGTTGATTTGGATGATGGTAAACTTGCTCTGATGCTATCAGATAGTAGTTGTGAGTGAGTGGAAAAGAGAGTGTCAGGCTTTGTCAGGATAAATCCAAGAGTCCACTCGGATATCCACAGACACATAGGTCGTCTAATTAAAAATTTTTGTGTATGAATTGGGAAAAGCAGAATTTATGAGGATGATTAGAACCCAACTTCTAGAATGAACATTGAAAATGAAAAATCAATCATACAAAATGAGCAGGAGAACTACTCAACATCCAGCAAATGCACATTTAACATTTATTCAGTTGAGACCCAATCTAATCAGGTCTGAAATACGATGAGAATTGAAAATGTTATCATATTCTTACTGCGGAAAATTTAACTTTTTCATATCACACAATCAAGTACATCACACACCCCTCCAATTCATTAATAATATCACGTACTTTGTGATAAACTAAAACATCCGCATCCTTCGCAATCAAGAAATCAATATGATTGAACTTTGGCCAATTCACTTTATAAAATCCTTTCATAAACTTGGACGGAATTGAATCTCTAGTTTTTGCAGCATCCCATGGTGTCACGAAATTATCCGATTCCCCATAAAATATATAAGTGGGAACACCAACTCCAGACAAATTATAAGATGGAGGTTCACTAGTTCCATATTCCAGAATATTTCGAGTTGGGCCATAGTCATACCGCATAAAATCGCACGCAATGTCATTTTGAACAGCATGAAATCCGATCTGTAGAGGACCAGCTCCCCGAAATTTTCTCACGAAGTTTGGTATGTTTTCATAGTCCAACTGTTCCGGATCAGCGCCAAAAGTAAGAAAGAGAAGATTGTCGCACACTCCACAGCGCATGAAAGACCATGAGCATACTTCATGGAAAGGTGCTCCCAAAATGCTTGTAACAATGGGTAGCACAGGTGTCGTTATTTTTCCACCCATTGCACGATAAAATAGATGCTCCAAAAGGTTCCATGAATTCCACGAAGAAACCACATTATTGGGCTGTGACTACTTCCATAAAATGCAAAAGGAGCAAGGAAAAACCTGCCTTGAACTTGTCATTTTAATTCAGGCACATCCACCAAAGCAGCAAGGTATATTCCACAGCCCGAGGAATAACAAATGTAGTGCATTTTATCGGCACCTGTTTCTCTCAGGATAAGTTCAACAACCAAAGGCAAATCCAAAGTGCTTATTTCTTTAATGCCAAAATCCCAGTATTCCATGCTTTCTGGGTCAAGATGAGTGTGGTTTCGGGATGGGGCGGTTCCTCTTATATTGGCAAGCCAAACTTCATATCCCGCATCAACCAATGTGAATACTAATTGAAATATAAAAAGGATTTTATTACAATATCAGAATTACAACCAAACCTGATTATACACTTACCTATATTACGGCTTCCCGGCTGAATCATCCAACATGGACCAGAATAGCAAGAGGAGGATACATGAGAATTGGCCGTTTTCTTCGTTTTTGTGGCAGTTTACTATTCCCCGAAACCCGGTAAACGAGGAGTAATATCCATCTTTTGAGAGAATTATAGCTTGTAGCATTGTAGCCCAGGAAGTTGATTTCTTGCAACTGAAAAAAAAATATTTAAATTAATGCTCCAATTAATTGAGTATACTTTTTGTGACAAAATACCGTATCTATATTCATTTCGATTATTGGATCGGGTTCAGTTTTTTCTGCGATTCGTAGACATTCCTTCCTATGACTAAATGTGATGTCAAAAATAGTCGGTCTGTATTGAGCACATTTCCGTTCCGGCGACCTGAAAAGTCCAAAGTATTGCACGAACAATGCCAAAATGAAAAACCAAAAGGCACTCCAATAAAGCTTGTTTTTCATTTTATGAAAAAGATGCTAATATTGGTCAAACGTTATACAGAGATCAAGTCTGACTTTAAAACAGAAATGAAACGATTTTAGTGAGTTTGGTACAATTATTCTTTTCCTTAATATTCGTAGCACTACAAATGAATGCTTGTTTTTCTGGAGAACAAGGTTGTTGATGAGAGCGAGAGTTGGTAATGAGCAAATAAACAACTGGTGCGCAAAATCATGAGAATTTAAGGTAGAAAACTGATTTATGCAAGCAAACGGGGAAACAGGATTGTTTTATTTATGAGAATTTTTGATGATGCCATTAGATAATAAATAGCATTGGATAATGCCCAAAAATATATGGTATATGCGCAAGCAGTATTCTTTCTTCCTTTTCATAAATTAGCATCATATACTTTTCTTGTACATAATGAAGAGTGTAAAGCAATGTTGATGATGATTTTCGAGTTGTGCAATGCATCACATAATATCACTACTTTTCTAACAAACATATTAAAAGTATTTTGCTCTTGAGTTTGTTTTGAATCCCAAATGCTTTCGGCTGCAATTCAAAACGATAAGTTGATTGACAGCTTATGAATTTTTGACATTTACTTGCTGCTGCGTGCATTATAAAATGTATTGAGTCCCAACGTTAGTAATAGGAATCTCGATTGCGACATGATTTTTTTCTTGACTTTTTATGTCATATCTTTGATTAATCACGTAATTCTAAGACTACATGTTTTCTTCTTTTTTCGGGGTAAGTTGAGACACACGAGTAGGGGCAACCGGAACAACGAATCGCGATTTGCGCCTTCATTTATTGGCCGATTGACCTGAAATTTTGCATGCCATAACTTCAAAGGATTCCCCAGGGTGTATTTGAATAGTTTTTGAAAATTCGAATATGGGCGGGAGTTATTAAAGTTTGAAAATTGAAATTACTTTTTGATTAAATCTGAGTACGGGATCTTAATCTACACCCATAGAATATAGACAATTCATATTTTGTTTTTTTTAAATTTGACCGTTACAAAATTTCATATTTGGCGCCAAAGCTTCTTTGCATAAAATTAAAAAATTCTTTTCATAAATAGTTAGCCTACACAATAGGAAGCAAACCGAAAAAAACTTCACCCAAATCCGCCAAGTAGTTTTTGAGATATTTAAGTTTTAAATAATTAAATCAAATGTTCCCTGAACCAACTAATCTAAATATCTCGAAAACTACTTGGCGGATTTGGGTGAAGTTTTTTTCGGTTTGCTTCCTATTGTGTAGGCTAACTATTTATGAAAAGAATTTTTTAATTTTATGCAAAGAAGCTTTGGCGCCAAATATGAAATTTTGTAACGGTCAAATTTAAAAAAAACAAAATATGAATTGTCTATATTCTATGGGTGTAGATTAAGATCCCGTACTCAGATTTAATCAAAAAGTAATTTCAATTTTCAAACTTTAATAACTCCCGCCCATATTCGAATTTTCAAAAACTATTCAAATACACCCTGGGAATCCTTTGAAGTTATGGCATGCAAAATTTCAGGTCAATCGGCCAACAAATGAAGGCGCAAATCGCGATTCGTTGTTCAAACTTCCGGTTGCCCCTACTCGTGTGTCTCAACTTACCCCGAAAAAAGAAGAAAACATGTAGTCTTAGAATTACGTGATCTATCAAGATATGACATAAATAGTCAAGAAAAAAATCATGTCGCAATCGAGATTCCTATTACTAACGTTTGGACTCTATTACAAATAGGCATGAATGCAGGGAAGGATCTCATAATCTGTTATTTTAGCCATAAAAATATGTACTACAATTTATGATGTGAAGAACAAGGGAAATGTCACAGATATCTACATTCTCACTTTACACAGTTGACAAGGAAGTTTCTGAAAATGAACTAGTTTCACTTCCGATGAACCAACTTTGAAACAGCACCTCAGCCTTAACTTATCAATGACCTTGAGGAAGAAAGCTTTGAAACTATTTCCTAACAGGTAATAGATAACAAATTGACGGAAGAATTCAGCACGTAAAAGATATCGGCGAGATGACTAATTGCATAGTCGTAATATTCATTCTGGTTCATATACTCCTTCCATTCAAAGTTTAAAACGCGACGAACAAACTCAAAAGAGTAGCAAACTCCAAACACAACGACAACAGTGACACATGGGGCGTGTCGGAGACTTGATCGAAATCTGTGGCTGTTAGAGACTCCCTTATTTTTCTTTGGTGTCTGAGCTATGAAGTGAAATTTTTATTAGATTTTAACCTTTTAACTTTAATTGTAATTGCGTGTAATATTTTACATGATGGATTTCTTACTGCAAAGAAAAATTAGGATGTTGAATAGAAGAACATTAATAAATGGAGCAAGGTGGAACATTTGCGGTGTTAGTTAGTTAGTTTAGTTAGTTAGTTTTTTATTGCATGAAGAGGGCCACAGCCCACACACAAATTGCACAAATTCATATTTACACGAAGTATGAATAGGGAAATAATAAATATATATGTGAATAAATTAATAAATTGTAATAAATATATAATGAAATCGTGTCGCGAAGAGAGTTGGGGGGTTGTTGTAAGGGTCCTTATATGTCACTTATTTCCGGATGTAAACTGCGTTCACGGAGGGCACCGCGGATGAAGGAGCAGACTGAATGTACGTCTTCTGGATTTTTGTACAGAAAAATTTTATGGAAGAAGCGCCTGGTCAGAGTGCTGGATGGTGGATTGCTTATGCTGGACAGAGCTTGCCGGTGTGACTCGTATATGTTACATTTGCAGAAGATATGGAACAGGTCGTCATTATCTTTCTGGTTGCATATCGTACAGTATTTCGTAGGGTTGAAGGAGGTTTTGCTGCGGTCAACATAGAGGCTCAGGAGGTTCAGACGATCTGGGTGTAGTCGAAGCTGTGCAAATATTCGTTTCTTATGGAAGGAGATCGGGTAGCTTAAATATTTCTCCTCTCTGAAATTAAGTTTCATCCTTCCATAAAGGGAGCTAAAACCGGAGTTATCTCGGTCCAATCTCTCAGTATCTGACATCAGCATATTATTTCTTGCGCCAAGCCATGCATACCCTACGGCAGCTTCATTGTCCTCGTTGAGTAGATCAAGGATGTCAATCTTATCTTGGACCTCACATTTCTCAAGAAGACTCTGCACCCGCTGTAACCACGTCGGGCAGCTTTTCTTGTAAGGGAGTAAAGCCAATTCTTCAAGGCAAATTCTTGGGGTCCTTGACGTCGGGAGTTTTGACACCTTGACCCACCAGCGCAAGGCTCTGACCAGAACCGTTGAAATGATATGCATGACCCCCGTTTCCAGTCGCAGCATATACCCCGGTGTATATTGGGGGAGCGTGAGGAGGCGTTTGAGAAAATTCAGCTGAATTCTTTCTAAGTCTTCGACGAATTCAAGGGACCATATCTCGCCTGCGTATAGTGGAATCGAGAGCAGAAGTGCGTCAAGTAGCTTTGTAACCACGTCCCAGTCATGGGTTCGGCCTCTGATAATTACGGAGACTATTGAGCCAGTTGCGTTTGCGCACTTTACCTTAACGGCTGAGAGGTGCTTGTGGAATTTGCCGCAACAGCAGAAGGTGACACCGAGGTACGTAAATTCTTTTACTATTTCTACTGACTCTTCTTGATACACGAAGTTATGAAGTATTGGCGCTTTAGGATGACAGTGGTAGAAAATAAGGATCTTGGTCTTCGCTACGTTGACTGTAAGGCCTTTTTCTTCGCAGTACTGGACAGGCGATCAAGTTTCAGCTGTAAGTTGGAGGGTGAGTCAGCAAGAATGACGAGATCATCGGCGTATGCCAGCACGTGGATGGTGGTTTTATGGTTAATATTGAACCCTCGAGTGCCTTGTACTTCTAATTGCTTGAAAATATCATCTATATCACTGATGAACAGTGCAAAGAAGATCGGGCTTGTCAGCTCTCCTTGGAGGACTCCTTCTGCAACATCAAATCGTTTACTAGGCCCATAGTTCGTTCTTACGCGCATTGTGGCCTTACTGTACAAATCTTTAAATATTCTAATGTATTTGGCGCTGACTCCCACCGCGTTTAGCCGTTCCACAGCTTCTTATGATCTATCGAATCAAACGCCCTAGCGAAGTCGACAAAGAGGAGGTGCAGTTTCCGTTTCTTCATTCTTCGTTTGGAAATTTGGCGGATGGCTTCCAATGTGAAGATATGATCTACACAACCCTCTCTTTGCGAAACCCTGCTTGAGATTCCGGAAGCACGCCGCTACTCTCTGCCCACACTTCTAGACGCGTTAGCATAATACTAGTAAAAAGCTTCAGAATGGTGTTGATTAGCGAGATACCCCGGTAGTTTCTGGGATCATTTGGGTCGCCTTTCTTATATAGCATGACGACTTCTATGTCTATCAAATCCTTGGGGATACATTCTTCTGTCTGCATGCATTTGAATAGGGATTTAATAATTTTAATCCACGGTGAGGGGAGGCTTTTAAGGAATTCATTTCTTATGCCGTCTAGTCCTGGACTCTTGTTCGACTTAAGCTTTTTGAGCGCTGCGTAAATCTCGTGTATAGATATGTCGGATCAAGTTTGGGGTCAGATACGCCGTAGTAGGTAGTATTATCAATGGATCTTGAAGGGAGTACATCAGTGTAGAAGGATTCCCATTTTTGGCTTGTCAATCGGGCATTCATTGCGCGTTGAGCCTCTTAGTAGCTTCACGGTAGACCAGAAGTCTTTTGGGTTGGCAGCTGTGGACATTTTATTTTGGATAACTTCATAATAAGCTTTTTTCTTTTGCATTACAAGCTTTTCGTAATTTTCCTTCGCTGCTGCACAGGCCTTACGGTGCTCTTCAGTGTATCTGTATTTCTTGCATTTTCGTTTTGCCCGCCGTAAGCTTTTCTTTGCATCCTTAATATCACTATCAAACCATGGGGGTTGCTTGTGGGAGCCGTTTTACCAGGGCGGTAACTGAACATCATGTTTGCAGCACTTGCGGCATTGAATATGGCCTTGGTCAATTGATTGTACAGACTGCTCGCCCCTGTGCTTTCTTGGGGTTCTATAGCATTGTTAGCAAGCTGGTTTGTAAACGCCTCTACGTTCTCTGGAATCCACCTTAACTTTTGGTCTATCTAGGCTACAGTTTTTCGTGGCAGAATATGTGCGTAGTTGAAAGTCGGCCAGTCGAGGAGAACAGCAGTGGGTTGGTGATCTGAGGAACTAATTTCTTCTATTGCAAAATCTCTGAATGATGGAAGGAACTTGAATGGTATCCAAATATAGTCAACGACGCTGCAGGCGTCACTTCTCATAAAAGTGTACTCTCCTTCGGAATCCGATGTACTGCACCCGTTCAGTGGGAGAAGTCCTAGTTCGCAAAAGCTTTTTGTTAGAGCTTTGCCTCGTGGGTTTCGAGTCGAATCGCGG
>LJIJ01002431.1:0-27246 GCA_001718145.1 Orchesella cincta
CCGGCTGTGTATTTATGCAGCCAATTAAGACCAGATCTTGGTCCACCATATCGCACCTCGACCTTTGGGAGGCCAAGCAGATGAATAAATTACTGCATGCATGGTCTCATATTCCCAAGTATTTTCCAAAGGCAATGTGCCACACAATCACAGAATGTGACACCGAAATGTGACACAATGAAACAGATGCTAGCACCAACTTGTGTAAATGCATTGTACCATGATGTGTCTTATCAAAAGAACAATGCCAAAGACGCATTCTACTTGTTTGCAGGCCAGACATTTGTTGATGACACCAGCATTCTAGACTTACTTTCCTGAGTCAAGTCAGAGCATCTGTCAATTCACATTGCCAGCACACGAAAACCATACGTGTTGGTAGATTCTCACAATGCCCCGCGTTTTTCCATTTGAAACGCAAATTACCAGTGCATTTACTGGGCAGTGAAGAACGTGTCATGGTGTCTCATAAGACGGAAGGATGCCATTTCATCAACCCAGAGCCAATGAGCTGTCAGTCCATCCGGATCCAGCTTCCAATTGACCCAGTTCTCCAGTAATGGACCTGCCAATACCCAACTTCGAGATCAACACAATCCTGCCGTGTCCAAGTTACCCCAGTCTTTTCCACGGACTTCAACCATGTTCCGGTCTCACTTAATTACATCCAACCATTTCTCAGATTACTTCAATAACCATTATTACATAATTATTTTTAATTTAAATTTCGATGTCAAGTGAATTAGTTATCAGTGACTTATTATTTCAATGCATTATTATACATTAAGTTTATGATGATGATGATGCTGCGTATGAAAATAAATAAAAAAATATTTATGTTTCAATTAAGGTTAGGGGAGTTGTCGGAACGCAAGACCAGGCTAATCCGATACCTGCATAAATGTGCGGATGATGAGGATGTGCCCTAGATTTAAGGACCTTCAGTCCACCTGTAATTAGCATGCACTTTGCAATGCTCTGCATGCCTAATGATTTAGGCATATGAGCCAAAAAGCATTAGTCTTATGGCGATTCACCTGGTATAAAAAGGCCAGCGGAAGCTGACCAGAGCATCAGTTGTTCTATAAAGTTACCAGTACCTGCTGAGAAGGTTCATTCTCTCTGTGGATGGAATTTCCCGATTGAGCTATGCTCTCGGATGTTTTCAGAAACATATAGCTTTAATATTATAGTTTTTAAGTAGTTTTAAGATTTCCAAAGGTTTCCAACCTTTGATGAACTTATTAGTAAGAAGAAGCTTCCTGGACAGGAAACGTTCCTTGCTATTTTCTTCATAAAGAGAATACCCGATTGATGCGAATACGCGCTCGGATGATTTCTCATCTTACCCATGGTTTTTCCACCTTGCGGTTTTCTGTTCCCAATTCGGATCCTTTCCGATTGAACATAATTTCTTTACACCTAAAATACTCTTTTCGTTGCGCATATATTTTATTTACATATTAGTTTTATACCACCGATCGCTCATTATCTACATTGCAAGACCAACCATAGTCTTATAGTAAAGAAACTTCATTTATTAAGCCACCTCTCATAGGGACTTAACAATATGGATTTATACATCATGAAAGTCGTTAAATTAATAATCGTAAGACCCAGTTTCGGAATTCTACAATAATATTCAAAATGTACGAACTAGAATCTAAGCAAACTTAAATCCAAGAATTTTTAATAAATGGTCAAAACACGTTTGAAACTGGAATCTTATTAATTATAAATCATGCACAATTATATATAATCATAGACTGAGAGTTATGTTTTCTGCATGTAAATAAGGCGAATAAATCGGAACGGAAATTTTACAGAAATTATTGGGCACGGTAGTGGTGTGACGCTAAGAAGTACCTGTCAACTCGCACAACTAGTTGCATAAAAATCGACTCCCGGTTATAATTGATGAAGTTTTTCAGATATATGTCTTTGATACGATTGTTTAGAAACTCATACTCATGAGGCATGAATCGCTGAAGTTTTTTGGATAACGAAAAATGACATGATCAATGTATTTATTCTGGAGACTAAAAATGTTTTTATTAATTAATTCGTACGAAACCACTTTCAAAAAATCAAAGTTGCTGCACCAATCCCTTCAGCCGTTGGCACTATAAAGATGCCTAAACATATCGGTGATGTCCTCTTTGGCAGCAAACTTATTTTGGACAACCGGTGACTTTTTCGTTGAGTTAGTTGTTTCTCCCAGACGTTTAGTCGTTGTGCAAAAGTAGCAGTCATCATTCTCCCATGTGTTAATTTGCTGAATCTATTAGCAGAAAAATAAAAACGTCGGTTTGGATTATAGGAAAATACTATAAAAGCATTTTTAACAATAAAAATAAATTATGACATACCTTTCCAAATTTTGGTTTTGTACCGAATTCCGTTTGTCCCGAAAGTCCAAAATTTCCAACCTGGAGGTTTGATGTTGTTGGGCTTAGATTTCGATTAAATGATAAGAACGGCCTAGTATCTTCACCAACTGCAACAATTAATACAAACAATTTATTAGGCACCGAAGGCTATAAATGAATAGCCAAGTAAATCTATTTGAAATAGACTATTTCACTGCGTACATAATAACTTTTTGGAAAACGGAGGATTTTGAATCGGATTTGTCTCATCATTCCCCTTCTGAGCTGATCTGATTGCTGCCGCAGCTCCAATGGCAGTAGCTGCTAATGCAACCAATTTTAGTGGATTTGTACCGGGCCTCGATGCGACTTCATTACTATAAAAAGAAGATGGCTGCGTTGCAAATGCAACTTGAGAACTAGAAGTCGACTGCTGCTGAGATGGATCTGAAATCCGAAAATTCGGATCCCTTGGCTTTCCAGCAAACGGCAATTTGTTTCCGTTGCTGGACATTCGTCCTGGACGACCCAATGGCGAAATTATGGAAGTCGGTGACGACTGGAAGGACGGTTTATTACCGTTGCTGTACAGCCCACCTATGCCTCTCTTCACTCGAGTCTTGCTTTCTAAACCAATAGCTTTAAATTTCTCAGAAGACCCAGAAGTTTCAGATTTGTAGACAGATGCCTCCGATGGATTTTCTTCCAATTTAAAAGTTTTTGGAGAAATATGAGGTAATCGAAGGTTTAAGGAAAGTGTTTCCGTTTGCGGCACAACAGCCACACCTAACCACAAAATACAAATTTTCAAATGCATTTTTCAAACAATATCGGAAGAGAGAAAGTCTACAGTTGTTGATCCATCATTCAAGATTGATTAAATAATTAGGAATAATACTGCATATAATGCATAATTTGGAAACAGGGTTTTGATAACGAAATTACGGGGAATTGTACAATTGCCGTCAATTGTCCTTACTCGGTAAGAAGAAGAGGTTAGATCTGGTATGGATTCTTATCCCATTTATCATCTCATTTATGTTGAGTTACATGTTGAATCACAACTGCTGCTTAGCTGCACTGATGCATGCATGCAATTTACTTGTCTCTCTAATGGGGTAAGTTCAACTAATAAATTACACTTACTTAAGATATAGTACTAATGCAAGAGTAAAAATGCTTATTTATACTTTTATACATTTGGTAAAAGGTTGAACGAATCCAGCACGGTAGATAAAAATACAGTGAGAATCATAATATCAGTAATATTTTGGCTAATGAAAATGATTGAGCAGATTAAAAAATAAGCGAGTGTAAATGTTGTGGGCGACTATATGTGAGATGTAACGTGATACTTAACCACTTAAAATAATAATATTGCCCAGCTAGGAGATGACGTGACTAAGAATGTATGTGATCAGGGTCACATCATAACTAACAACTTAATGGTCTCTCCTGAACTTTGTTGACCTACAGTAACGATTGAATGCGGCTTGTTTAAAGGAGACCAGAGTATTGATGGTTTAATCTAAAATGAAGGCGTAGTAAGTCGTCTTCGTTGATATTTTTTATTCCAAATAATGGCACACATTGATATATTGCAATTAATGTCTCAGCCTTTTCATGTTTTTTGCGATTCTCTGCTAAACACATCCAATATTCTTTTCTGCATGTTATTGCTGAAAATAATTGCATCTACTAGCGGAAACAACCCATAAATGCGAATTAGAAATTGGAATCCCATCCACAGTCCTTATGGAAGCGACAGTGCAGGACAACGAAAGTATGAAACCAGATGAATACCAGGATGTTGCATGTTTTGTTAGACATTTCTAGCGTGATTTCAGGGCCCATGTAGTGTCTAAATGACAAGCATTTCCCGACTTATGATACTGATGATAAGAGTGTGAGTAAGTTGCAGGCTTGCGCAACACTAAAATGCGATGGTTTTCCAGCATGTTTGACCTTCCAGATTTCAGTCAATAATGATAATGAATGATATACTACAATTAAAGATTAGTTTAAAGTCATCGCAAGCTATTTTTAACTCAAATATTTTATTTATATTAGCTTGACAGATATCGAACGTAATGAACTAAGAAGAACCTGCGAGATGACAAGTATGCCATTATTTGCATTTTACATTCAAGGGTTAACTAATAGATAAAATACCAGTCTGAAGTTATCGCCACATTAGACTTGTCGACAAAAGCTACTAAATCTAAGTATATTATAATTTTACTGGTATAATGTATTATTTAATTAATACCTAACGTAGACTGGCTGTGGGCGATCAACAACTAGGGAATTCGGGTTGAGCTGAAGGCTCTGATCAAGGGGGAGCATCTTTTTTGTGCTGGCAACAACATCCGACCTTCTCCAGGATTTTGCTGCAACCACGGTTCCACTAACAGGCAAATAATTTAGATAGTATCCAGTATCATCGGGTTTAGATGTAGTATGATCGTTCGTCAATTTTTTAGATGTAACTGCAGGAAACTTGTCATGTAGCTCACGTTTCACTGACGATGAATCTACAATCTCTCCACTTTGAAAGTTTGGATCAAAAGGTGATGATGAATGAGAGGAACGGAATTTGTGTTGTGTAGCTGACAATACGTCGTTTACTTTACTTGCTTCAGAATTTTGGATTGATGTTGACCCGAATGCCCCAGCAAGAGTGGTCGCTGCTAACGCTGCAAACAAAAAGGGGTTCGACAATTGGTCGAGCTGCGACTTCAGAAGGAGAGGGGAGTTTGATGTCCTGCTTGTGGTGGTAGACACCGATATTAACAAGGCAATGGAGGAGCCCAATTCAATGTTACTCGATCCAGCAGTGGCTCTCTTGATGCGAAGCTTATCATCGAGTTGATCATAGTCGAAAGCGTCAGATTGTTCTGAAGGTGAAAGCAGGAAATTAGATTTTCCAGATTCCAAAGTTCTTGGGCATACTGAGACAGTGTAGATCTTAACGGCTTGGCTTCCAAATTTGGCACCAATAAACTTAAAATAACGGATACTTTCACAAGCATTTCCATTGTTAATAATTATCTGTATTGAAACTGCAGCTCAATATAAAATTTGATCCAAGATTTCAAGTGGTTTAATAAATGATACAAAGCTGTTGACTGGGTGTGCACTGTCAAGAAAATGATTTTAAAGATAGAGGACTATGTCTAATGCTGTGCTGGATTGAGAATTTTTTACAATAATGAACTTACAAATAAGCAGTAACAACTTAGGAAGCTTTTTAAGTAAAAGCCTGCATAATCAATTTGCTCACCGACACTCTAAATACATTCGACTTCAATTTGCAAATTATTTGACGGCCAAGTGCCATTCATTAATGATAACATTGTTGGGAACTGGAACGATTCTTATGACAGCATTGGTTATATATGCTACGAGTCGTTCGTAACTTATACCATCTTGAAGTGCTTTTAACGTTTAGCCTAATCACGATGAATTCAAACTCTGAACCAATGTCAATAAAAGTGTTTAAAGTCACACGTTTGACAATTGACAAAACAAATGTTATGCATAGAACTCTTAAAGTAAGTGTTCCGGTGATCTACAATGATTGACTACATTTAAAAGCCTGCCATTTAGAAGTTTATTAAGATGTTTGTTTATGAACATCATTAAAGGGCTCTCAAAATGGTTCAACTACTTACTACAGCAGATAATACATGCCAATGGCATGGCTGACTAAAATTTGCTTCCAATAATCTCGTTTTGAGTGGGTTTGTTTTTACATCGTGTATTCTACAAAATGACGTTAAACCTAAATGATTCTCCTTGTTCTGAAATTCATATAAGGACAACATGATGATGATACATATATGATTCATGATTAAGGACTGACGTAAAGTTTTGTACAAAAATATACAACAGTATCTGATTTCCATATCGGTTAATTTCCGAATAGCGAATACTTTAATCGCAAACTAAAAATTATTATTATGAAAGAGCCAATACTCTGCTCTCCATTTACAACTAAACTAGTATTAATGACTAAATTAAAACCAAAGGTTATCCTTAAAATTTAAAAATAATTATCATCACAAATTACATCACTTTTAGAGATCAAAACTGCACGATTACATGTTACAAGCATTCTGAATAGAATACAAATAGAAAGACAAAGTTTCATTTTCGAAAGTACTCAATTAGCAATGTACTGACGCCTTAAATTGTATGCACGATTGTTTCTGACTATCATTCGTTGTGTAGTTTGAACACGATGAGGCACATTTTGTGTTTCCGGAAGTTCCAGCACGTGGACATCTTGGACACGCGTAAAACAAAATGTGAGAACTTTCCGAATTCGATATGAAGGCAGTACAGGTCGAGACGTCACACGGTCTTCTGTCCCAAACGCACGGACTATAATAATGACACACAATTTTTACTTTTTTGTTTGCAAAGTCATTAAAATTGTCAAAAGAGACAAGTGAAAGTAAACACATTAAATAATTAATTACCTTCAGCAATTGAAATGGAAACTGCGTCTAGCTGAATCTTGCACGGTCCCTCGTACCGTAAGTTTGATCGTGAAGTTAAGCTAATCTTGCAACCAATAAACCTTGTTGCATCAATGCTTAGCCTGGCATAAGTCCAAATCTGACCAAGGATTAATTCTCTCAACTCTACACACTCAGAAAGGCAAGGGGGGTTGAAACCGGTCTCAGTATCCTCCTCTGGATTTAATTCAGGATTATCAGTCTCTACTTGGGAATTTAGTGGCGTTGACGTAGTTGGAAAGTCCATTAACCAGCTTTCATCATCACATTCAGTTGTTCGTGGCATGGGTTTGACAATAGCAATTAACCTGGCCCGTTGACCCTCGGCACTGGCCAAATTATTCCCTTCATTTTGTGCCATATTCTTGAAGTCAAGAAGCGAAGATTTCGGGGAATTGGAACACTTTCTGAAGTGAAAAATAATGTAGCGGTGTATTATGAGCTAATATAAAATGTATGTATGAACTGAAATTTCTAAAAATTGAATTATTTATCTAGTTTAAAAATGAACTTAGCAAGGGGACGCAAGGAAGGATGTTTTTTTACAGAGGACCATGCAAACTATCAGATTGTAATGGTTTTCTGTTCCAGTCTAAGAAAAGTTACTATACTAGCATGCATTGAAGAAGAAAAGAATGAAACATGTATTTTAGACAGGTAGGTATATGAATACATTTCTATTACTAAACATTCTTTATGAATACAAGGAATGCAAATTGCCGATACACACACAGTCGCTTGAAACCCAAAGATGAATTTAGCCAATTAAGACAAGCTGCTGCAAAATTTGTTTGTAAATACATGTTTTACTCGATTTAAAATTCAAATGGCCGATGGCCCAAATTCAATTCAATTCATAATACCAAACTGCTTACTTTACAATTTTACGATCTACATACGCATGACAAATGAGCGTAAACTGAATATACAGAAAAAAATGAACACTTTTGAAAGAAACTTTCAAAAAATTTAAGAAACTAACGATAAGTAAGTATGAAACGTATCACACAAAATGCCACCGGTGTATTGAATCTTGAATCCAATTTTGGTGTACTAAGCGGCTGCTCCTCTGACATCATTTGCAGCCTATAAAAAACAAATTAATTATTTAATTTACATCGAATACTCTCACAACACGCAATAAATAAATATTACGTTTATGTTCTATATGTACCTCTTCCAAATATCTTTTGATTGCTGCACGACCTATTCGCTGCTTATTTTCCGTGACGGAAATTGCACTTTTGTCTCCAGTGCTACTGCAGACGGCGCTAACATGCAGAATTCCTTGGGAATTTATCAACATTTCGACATCAATGTTCTCCACTTCAGCGTCATTTGGCGGGATGCCGTTGAGATAAAAGTCCCCTAAATGCTTATTGTTCACCGCAATGTGATCCTCTCCTTGGTAAATTGTGATTTGAACGCTTGTTTGATTATTGTGAGCAGTCTTGTAGCGCTCCTTTAGCTTCACAGGAATTTTTGTACTTTTGGGAATAATTACAGAAAATCCACCTCCATAAATCTCGACCCCCAGAGACATTGGCGTCACATCCTGAATCTTGGTGAAATCTATGGACTCTTTGGCAATCTTTCCATTTAAGTACGCTGCTTTCAATGCAGCTCCAAACGCGACTGCTTCATCCGGATTGATTGAACAGTCTAATGCTTTCCCTCCAAAATAATCTTCTAACATTCTTTGGATTTTCGGGATTCGTGTGGAGCCTCCAACAAGCACAATATCATCAACCTCTGACTTTTCCATTTTTGCTTCGACTAAAGCGCTCTCCACAACAGCTATGGTTTTCTCAAACAAGGTCGCGTTTAGCTGCTCAAAAGTGTCCCGAGTTACAGGCACAACGAGATCTGTTGTTCCATGCATGTTGTCCACAGTGACAGTAACTCGTCTGGCGGAAGTCAGCTCGATTTTCTTCCGCTCGCATTCCCCCTGAAGTCGCTTTAGTCGTCTACGAACTTGATCCCTCATTTGTTTGATATCAGATTCTTTTCCAAATAATAAATCAATGTCATGTTGCGTTTTAAACTGTTCAGCACAATACTTCATCAGGTTCCTATCAAAATCCTCGCCACCTAAATGTGTATCTCCATCCACTGCTAAAATTTCAATTTCACCTCTGCTTGACTTTAGTACAGCAACATCAAAAGTGCCACCTGTAAATATAAAGAATGCATTTTAGCTACCTGAACCGTACTTTATTTTAATTATCCAATTGGAATTTTTTAAATGTATAAAATACCTCCAAGATCAAAAATAAGAACGTTTCTGGGTTTTTCATCATCAGTATGCTGCTTTTTGTAGGCTAAGGCTCCAGCAGTAGGTTCGGAGAGAATTGTTAGAACTTGCAGCCCAGCCATTTGTCCCGCATCAATTGTGGCTTGTCTCTGACCATCTGTGAAATATGCTGGGACGGTGATAACCGCCTTCTTAACCTCACATTGCATGAATTTCTCGGCATCAGCTTTCAGCTCCCTTAATATCTTCGCAGCTATTTCTTCTGGATGAAGCTTTTTTCCATTTACTAACACTTTTGGAACACCGTTATCATCCACGACGGAAAACGGCCAAAGTTTGATGTCGCCTTGGAGTACTGGGTCGTTGAACTTGCGTCCAATTATCCGTTTTGCATCAAAAACAGTATTCTCAGGATTTTCATAGGCACGATTTTTCGCTGGCTCCCCAACAGTTTCTGCTCTATCTTGACTGAATGCCACGTAACTTGGCGTAGTGTATTTACCAATGGCATTTGGAATGATACGTACCTTGCCCTTCATGTAGACAGCAACGCAGCAGTAAGTTGTACCCAGATCAATTCCAATAGCAGGATCCACCTCAAGATTCATATCATTTTCTTGCTTATACTTTTCAAATGTTTGCTTTAAAGCCTCCTTTAACTCCAATTTTTGAGCTTCACTTAGCAAGGTAACAGCTTCGCAACATTTTCGGATCGCCTCTTTACTCACATCTTTGTGTAGCGTCTCCAGTCGGTCTGGTCTGATGAAATCGTGGTTTTCAAAATGCTTCTTCATTTCTTCATTGTAAAACTTGCGAGCTTCATTCAAAGCAGCGTTTGTAGCACCACTCTCTTTGCTAAGTTTCAACTCAAATATTTCTTCGACTTCCTCAAAAGTCTCCAAAATTTCCCTTTCCAGCTCATTAATGTAAGGTTGGAGGAATTGAGGATCATCTTTCTTTGCGCATTTGTCTTGCAGGCCGGATATTGCTTGACTCATCATTTCTTCATGCAAACTTGTCAGCGTCTCAATGTTCCGAACCGTGTTCATCCCTTCATTCATAGAATCCTGATAATCTTTGAGGCAGTCACTAACCAAATTTTTCGTCTGAGAAATGGTAATGGTTCTGTTTTGTACGTTTTGTTTTTTGAGGGACACATAGGCAGCCGCAAACTTCTGCTCAAGTACGTTTCTTCCTGGAGCCAAATGCTGAGGGATACTTTTTTGCTTAAGTAAATTGAAGTACATGTCGAACGCTTGGTCAACAACATCTTCATTCGCTTTATCAAGTGCGTCCTCTTCCAAAAACACATGGGTATGGATGTGATCACCCATTTCTTCGTTGTAGAAAGTCCATGCTTCTTCCATCGCCATTTTAATACCTTCGTCCTGAGCTTTTTTCGATTTTGTTTTTTCATCCAAAACGTTTGCGAGTACTGATTCCAACTTTTCTTTTAAGATTTCTAAATTGCAGATTAAAAGAAAATTTCCCCTTGGATAGTGACATTGCTGTTGAAACCTGTGCAGGAATCCAGTAACTCGCTGTGAATGAAGTGCTTCAAGTTCTGCATTGGTACACATGCCATTCAACTCCTGTCTCAGCTCATTAGAGTAGCTCAGTTCCAAACTAGAAATTAGCTCCTCTGTTTCAGCAGAGTATTTTTCTTGCAATTTAGAATGATCGGTTTGTATTTTATCAAAAAGTTCATTCAGAGAATGTTCCAGTTGGTTGACGAGGTCTTGATAGTTTGGCGTTTTCTCCCATTTCAACTTTAGCTGCTTCAAGGCACTCTGATGACTTTCCTCGTGCCAAATCTTCAAGGTTTTATTGTCCATGAAAGGATCCAAATTGGTGAGCCCACGCATTTTCTTTTCGTATTCAGCCAATACAACCTCCAGCTCAGCTTTTGAGAAATCTTTCGAGCAATGTTTTTGCTCATTATTTATAGCAAGGTATTTGGCTTCCTCTGCCTTCAGTCTTTTCTGAAAACTCTCTGCAGCTGCAGCATTGTCATCGCCATCCCCAAGCTTCTCTTCAAAATCATCGTTCAGTCTAGCAATTAATTGGGAAGAAACTTTGACGAATTGCCTTTCGTCAAAAATTCCATTATCCAGAGGAAAAGCTGCCATAACTCCATCCTTGTACTCATCCAAGCATTCGGAAGCTGCTTTGCTGATCATCAACTGACGCTTTTCAGTACACTCCTTTTGAATTGCTACAAACCTTTCAGCTAACTCCAGTTTCAATTGCTTCTCGTAATCTTCCGCATTGTCTTCCGAATTTCTCAGAGTGTCAAATGCCTTTTTTTCTGCCAGCTTGTGAGTTTTTAAAAGATTTGTTTCAGTAGCTGAGAAGGTGTCTTTCTTTTGATGTTTCTTCCATATCCCGTTATATGCATCCAACGCAGTTTTTACGAGCTGAGAGTCTCCAGGGATTGCAGAATTTGTTGGACTAGTTTGATCTAGATTACTTTCGTCTGGTAATCCGACATCTGACTGAGATTGCGATAGCGCTGTATGACTTCTGCTAAGAAACGTAAGCGAAGTTGGCACAACGCCTGAATTAAATAATTGAATATAAGACTCCAATCTAATTTTCAGACATTGCCCTGTCAGTCCTTTCCCATTCGGTGTTTTTGCATTGTTGAGTAGGCTGGACAAAAATTCGTTCATGCTGCTCACAAACTGGCCATCAAGTTTTTCAACTGCGCCTGTAAACCCGGGCATGATCGCCGGCTGTCCAGGAAATGGTGTTAGATAACAGTCCACAGATTGAAAACAATTACGAATGAGTTGACGGGATTGTTTGGATTCCTTGTTTTGGGCTGGCTTTATTTGCAGTTTCATGTCGAGAAACTTATTACCACCGGTGCCTCCAAATGGAAAGTCAACAGGGAAGTTCCAGTCTCGAATGTGAAAAGTCAAGGTTTGGAACGGAGTTTTCTCATCATCGCCCATTTCTTCTCGGTTTGGAAGTAAACCGTGATTGATGAAAGTTCCAACTCTTGAAATAAGATTTTCTGGTAACTGTTTGGACGAGCTAATGATGGTTGTTGAAGAAAGGTGCAGGTTTAGACCAATGAGTGACGCCATTTCTCGACCCTTTAAAAGATCTTGTTGGCTTCCTTGGGTGTCCAAAAGGAGAAGCGCAAATTGGTGCCCATCTTCATCTTTCAGGATAAATGGACGGTGGAATATCCAAGTGACTGCCCTATCAAGCTCTGGTAGTTGATCCGAAAGAAATGGCTTCTCCGGCGAGTTTGACTTGGCAGCTTCACATGCTTCAAGGCTTCGGATTATGGAGCCAAGAAGAAGTCGTCTTTCATGTTGCCGAGTTTGCCCAACCACGGAAATGATTGATATTTGCCGTTTCCCAACTTTAGCAAGAATCTGCTTCAAATTTTCGTCGTTGACCTTGAGACTGCTGTTTTTACTGCTCTCACTTGATACAAGCAAAAGCAGCTCCTTGCCTGAACTGCATGGTTTTGCCATGTTAATGGCAACGACAAATGATAACGATGTCGCCGAACCTGCAAAATTGGAAAGGTTCAATTAAAGGATTTTGTGCTGTGTTTATATTTTAAATCCTATCTTTACTTACAGAACTATATTTGTTTCTTATATGATATCGCAGTCTTGTCGTTGAATAAAACCTTAGTTATCTGGTTGTTCCAGTACAGCCAAGGATGAGTTCCAACAATGAGTGAGGATTGAGGAGTCTGTCTGGTCTTGGCCACGATGAAGATACTAAGTTGTATCAAGTTGAATAAAATTGTTGTTATTGTCATACAATATATACAATGTTATCATACAATGCCACCCGATAAGCCGGCTTGCAAAATATTATGCTGAATTTTTCGTAAAAAGGGGAGTTTTAGGGGAAACCTAAGACATGGCATAATGTGAATGTACCTTTTCCTCTAGTCGTCGTCTATAACCCTTCAGGTGTCGGGAAGATCCGAAAAAGCGTATTTCTCCTACGTCCTAATCAACAGGTTACCGATTTGAATAGCACGATGTTGTGAGTTGTAACTAATCACTAACTGCAAAACGCTTTATTCACAGTTTATTCATACTCTCAGTGTCGTTTGCCATATGAGTTCGACTACATTCATTTCGTTTTTTCTAACACTTTGACAAAAGGAGGAAAGTAGCACAATTGACATGAATACAACAAGTGTTGCACAAACCACAACATACAACGAAAAAACGAACTGACTGATAAAAAAACGTTTACACAGGAACCACTCCAAAAGCTAATGGCCTTTTTTTCCTGAATATCAATGAGTCATTTCAGACTGAATTTACCTTACATAAAAAGTTCCTCTGTGTTGAAGTCCAGTTCATGTAGTGACAGTAATATGTACAGTCCAAAGTCTTTTTTGCACAAGATCGCATGTCGCATTCATAAATAGACTGGAATGAGATGGGATGTTATGCAAAGCTATGGGATGTTGTGAAGTACATAGCCGATGCATAAAAGCTTTTTAAGCATTGCTTTTTATACCTAATGAGGATGAATGAATCATAAATGCACAACTAACTTTGCGTATCGTACTTATTTACGTGAAATCCTAAATAGTGTTGACTGTATACAAGGACTGAAGAGGAGGCAAAAGGATAAAGGATATTGCTGGAATAGATTTCCTGAACATGAAGGATGAAAAACGTTTTATGCATATTAGAAATCTTATCATCTTATGATTATGAAGCACAGTGAGTTGCACTATTGTTCGTTGTTGAAGTCAAGTTGAGTGTCGAGTGGATGTGAAACTGATAAGCAAATTGCAGTGAATGACACCCGAAGATAAAATTGAGTTGGTGATATAGATTAGCACACTCAGGAAAATACATAAACCACAAAGAACAGGACGTGGATGGGCAGGTAATAAAAATTGTCATGTTTCAGTAGCTTGGAATATTGATCAAAGCTTACTCGTCGCTGGTGTACCAGTCTGTTCAAACAATAGGCAAATTTTAGTGTTGGTTTCTTTTTTATTTGATTTTATTAACTTTCCATTTTGTTTTCCCTTTGAGTAATTTTGGTACCAGCTTTATAAGCCAGTTTGTAAGCAAGGTTGGTTAACTTAGATAACTGTCAAAAATGGCCACCAGCAATGACAACTTTCCGGACGAAACCTTGATTGGAGGCTACAATCCCAGGAAGCGCAAGGAGGAGGTAGAAGCCAAACTGAAGAAAGCTTTGGATGAAATTCGGAAAGAGAATATTCATCTCAAGATTCAGCAATCTGGGGAAGTGGAAGGTATGTTAAATTACCTGTTTCAGTTTAGTTTGGTTACGTAATGAGAAACGGGTTTTGAAGTTCATAACTTAATTAAATGAGGTGGATATTTTTAAATGCAGATGTAAGCACCATGTATTTAGCTGCGAAGATGGAAGAAGTTGACGAGCTAAAAGAAGAAGTGGAAGCTTACAAAAATGAAGCTCGTCATTTCACGAAGCAGTACAGAACGTTGCAAGGACACTGTGGCAAATTGCAAACTGACTTGGATGCCATCGACGTCAGTGGTAGAGACGACCTCCGAGCCACAAGAAAAAAGGCACTTAATACGATTGATCAGTTGACACAACAACTTGCTAAGAAGGGGCACGATGATGGAAAAATTTGTCCCGGTTGTGAAGTTAAGGACTAGCAGTCCATACTATTTTTTCCGTTTTCAAGATGTATATGTATTGTTTAAATTGTGGTATAAAATAATGATTGAGTGTGTACAATGAAACTTCCATGTTAATAAAGAATGATTTAATAATATATAATTTGTAACATAACAGTCAAAAGCGACAACCCATTTATTTCAATTTCATTCGAAACACAAAATATAGAACAGTTAATTCGTCCAAATGTACTGGTTTTTAGCATCAATTATAACAAGATATATCATTATTACTCATTCACCATCCAAATACAAAATTACAAGAATAGTCTCAATAAACTAAAACCTCAATTTACGTCAATAAATGAATTTGACATTCCACGTTGTAGCGAACATAAAAAAATTAAGATAGATAAGCAAAGGTTTCTTCAGCTGCTGACAAAAGACGTGACGCAGACTCTACACGAATTGGTTTTAAAAGAGCTGGTTTTAACGCCAACTTCAACTGGTTCAGGATTTTGCTCTCAATCATCTCATTGTAAGTTACGAATTCACATAATCCACCTCCATTTTTTGCAATACCGGATACCAAAGCCCTATCAACGCCATCACCAATGCCCAAGGAAAAGCATCGAGAATGCTTCACTTTTGAGGAAACAAGATTCAATACCTCATTAGGGTAGCTAACCTAAACACACAAGTCATAAAAACATTAACTGGTCCACAAACAACACCATATTAAACAAGCGCTTATAATTGTCACTTACTCCGCCATCCGTAATAGTGAAAATCTGTGTCAAATAGCCCTTGATTTGTGGTTGGGAATAAACGTGCTGCATAGGTTTTAATAACTCAGTACCTCCACGCCCAGATAGTCCTATTTACAATTTGAAAATACAACAGTTAAATTCTTCATTTTGTATTAAAGTCACTGTAAAGTATTGGACACGCATACCTAAAACTTGCTGTTTTGCCATGTCCAAATAGGTCTGGCTGTACTTCACGGAAGACGGGAAAAAACAGGAGAATCTGCTTTCAAAGGTTATCACGTTGAAGTAACAGTCTTCCGGAAGAGAATGCAAAAACAACTACATAGGTACAATAACAAAGCAAAAAATTATTTGGAAACAATTAAATAAACTGTCATGCAATTTTTAAAGTTTCACTCTCCAACTTACAAGCAACGCCCGTTTGGCCAACTCAATCGGAGCTCCTGACATGGAACCAGAGATGTCGAGCAGGAAAATGAATTCAAACTTTTGATCATCAAGTTTGGAAGTGGGGAGGAGAAAGGAGTTTCGAAGGGGAACAAGTTCGCTTCCCACCTCGCGGTAACTGACAATTTCAGACATTTCTGTTAAACTTTAATTGAATTTGCGAACAACCAACAAGTGTTAAAGCTTTATAGCAAGAACGGCCACTGATTTCTACCGATCTTTACTGACAATCGAAATAAATAAAATGAATTCACAAACTCAGAACTCCCCAATCCATCTAATGATGTTTATGGTGGATAACGAAATTTAGCTGCACTGCTGTACACAGTCGTATATAGTCTGGTTAGTCGTTCCTGCTTTGGGAAAGGAAATAAATGCATAGCACCGCGGACCACACATGCTCACGCTCGTCTCGTGTATGGTCATTCATGGAATGTCTTTTCATGAACTGAGAACAGTTCATTCAGATCGTTTTCGTTGTCTAATACTGATACTAAAACGTTTACATGACTAAACTAACGTCTTAATTTGATTGAAAACGTTTTATTTTGGGATAAATATGTGCCCGTCATAACGAGATTTATGATATCATGAGCATTAAATCAAACCCACTAACCTGAGTAGTCTAACATGCATACAAATAGATATCAATGAAGTACTGTTAAAATACTGCTATCGCTGTGTAATAATTTGACTCCATGCCACAATGGCATTCACTCCATTTATAATATTGTCAAAAATCATTATTTATTATTATCAAACATAGTATAATAAGACATTTGTTGCGTGCTTCACCAATCCATATCCATTGCTTACAGTCTGGAAAATTAGCTTTAAACACCACCACTTTCAACTTACACAGCTTATCATACAACTTATCGTAAATACGTAAATTAATTAGAGAAATGACAAGATTTGATTGATTTAACTCAAAGTAGTACCAAATGCAAAAATCAATACTTCGAATACTACATGTAACTGCAAAACACATTGCTTACTAATTTCAACAACGGAAATACGAGAAATGAACACCTTACTGCAGTGTTTGGTTAATTTCTATACAAATTGATACTATTGTTAGAAGGAACGAAAAAACTGACTGAGCTTAATTAAAATTCCTTTTGTAGCTGTAACCACACTATAATCGGCTAGGGCTGGGCTGCTGTTGGTCTGTTTGCTGTCACCTGGATAGCAAAATTAGATATTAAGATGACTGAATAGTTTGATTATGTTTGATGGTGAAAGACGAAAGCTCTTATAATAGTACTTACTTCTTCAAGAAGCTTACGCTTAGTTTCTTTGCTTAGGCGTCCTCTGTTTTCTGCAATGGTGAGACCTTTCGACCCTCTAGTGCTCTTACAAACTGCTGTTACATGCAATATACCCATTGCATCAATCTCCATAATGACTTCAATGCGCTCGCGACCAGCTGGTGCGGGAGGAATCCCTTCCAAAACAAATTCTCCCAAAAGATTGTTATCTTTAGCAACATCAGCTTCGCCCTGGAAGATCTTAACACTAACAGTCTTCTGGTTTACTTCGCTTGTAAAGTAACATTCTTTAATTTTGGTTGGAAAGTTAGTGTTCTTAGGAATTATCACTGAGAAACGGCCTGGTACGCCCTCAATTTTCGCTTGAATGCCAAGTGACATTGGAGTAACATCCTGAATAGTATCAAAGTTAAATGCCTTCTTAGCTTCAGACCCATTCATTAAAGCAGCTTGCACTGCAGCTCCATAAGCAACGGCTTCATCTGGATGGATCGTGTAATTGAGAGCCTTTCCATTGAAATAGTTGGAGAGCTTTTCTTGAACCTTCAAAATGCGGGTGGAACCTCCAACAAGTACGATATCATCAATCTCTTCTTTCCTGATTCCGACAGATCGGAGAGCTTTATCCACTATTTCAATTGTTTTCTGGAAGAGATGGTCATTCATTTGCTCAAATTCGGACCTAGTTACTGTCACTGACAAGTCTTTGCCATCAGCAAGAGAGTCCACAGAAACAACAGTGGCCCGAGCAGTAGCCAAGTCAATTTTATTCTTTTCGCAATACGACTGAAGTCGGCGAAGCCTTTGACGGGCCGCATCCCTTTCCTGCTTGACTCCTGAATCCTTTCCAGCAAATAGATCTATACCCTGCTTTGTTTTAAATGCGTTTACGCAGTATTCCATCATATTCTTATCAAAGTCTTCCCCACCAAGATGAGTATCGCCATCAACAGCACGCACGTTAATATTTCCACCATCCGTTTCCAAAATTGCAACGTCGAAAGTTCCACCTCCTAAATCATAAATCAGTACCTATTAATAAGAAGAAGAAAAGATTAATAAGAATAATTTTATGTTGAAAACGCAAAAGTTTGTTCACTGTTCATTTTAATAATAATTCATATAAACACTTTTTCAACAAGGACATAATTACTTAATTACCTTTCTTGCATCTTCATGAAAACGTTCCAGTTTGTAGGCAATTGCTGCTGCTGTCGGCTCGTTGAGAAATTGTAAGAACTTCTAAACCCGCCATTTCTCCAGCATCCTTTGTAGCTGCCCGCTGCCCATCATTAAAGTAGGCTGGAACTGTAATCACAGCTTTATTAACTGAGCGACCTAATAACCTTTCTGCTTGATCCCGTAGTTCACGAAGTATGAAGGATCCTATCTGCTCTGGAGGATATTGTTTCCCGTATGCTTCAATAGCTGGACCTTCTTCCCCTTGAACCACCACAAACGGCCAAAATTTCATGTCATGCTGAAGGTGCTCATCATTCATTCCTCGTCCAATTATACGTTTAGCATCAAACACTGTATTTTCTGGATTTCTATAGGCATTATCTTTGGCAGCTTGTCCAACAACGTGATTACCATCTGCATTTAGAGCTACGTAGCTGGCAGTAGTGTTACTTCCTAAGGAATTCCGGATTATCTGAATTTTTCCCTTGTAATACACTGCAACGCAACAATATGTCGTACCCAAATCAATTCCTATTGCGGGCTCATTGTTACAATCCCAATTCAGAGCAATATCATTCTTTTCCTGATATTTTTGAAAACTTTTCTCCAACGACTGTTGTAGGTCCTTAATTTGTGTTTCCTTAAGTGGCGTCTTGGCGGTGCAGCGTTTGATAGCATTACGACTCACACGTTCGTGCAGCTGCTGTAATTGGCGCAGTTGCATAAATTGATCATTCTTGAAGTGTGTTTCCATTTCTTCATGGTAGTATTTGCGTGCATCATCCGTGGCTTCTTTAGTCCCAGCTGCGTCATTGGCCCTCTTCATCTCAAATACATCCTGTAATTCCACAAAGTTTTCTTCCATCTCTTCCCCGAGGTTCTCTACAAATCCTTCTTTGAATGTTTGACTTTTGAAAGGCCACTTGTTGTTAAAAGAGTCGATGACTTTCTTTTTCATCTTTTGATGCTCTTCTTTCAGCTCATCTAGGTTCTTACAAGAAGCTGCTACCGGCTCACGCATTAACTCATCGTACTCCTTAAGGCATTCAGTCACCCAATTCTTTCCTTCGGATTGAGCAAATTTAGCCGTTCGCTTATTTTCGCCTGTTAGAAATGTGTAGTGTTCTTCGATTTTCTTCTCTAAATTCAGTTTGTAAACATCTTCAGCTTCCGGCTTGCCAACCTTCGTCATGTTGTAAAAGTGAGTGAGTGCCACATTTAAACATATGTTGTGTTCTGATGATAACTTCTCGTCGTCCACAAACTCTGCTTCTTTCCGAGCTTTCTGCATTGCCCCCATGTACATTTCAAAGCCGCTTGTAACGGCATTTTGGTACAAGTCTTCTAGTCTTCGTTTTGATTCAAGGCCTTCCTTTGCTGCTAATAAAAACACAGTTTTCAGTTGATCCTTCAATCGAATAGTAAGTGCTTCACGCTGCGAACAACCATCAGGAAATGGGTTGACCTCTTTGAACTTCTCCATAATTACTGGAACCATTTTTTCATGAAAGAGTTTCAATTCTACTTCGGACTTTAAATCTTCTGCTTTAAACTTTAGCAGCTTGGAATATGCCTCCGCCTGATCTTGAAGAAGTTGCTCCGCTTGAGCCATCAGTGCGTTAGTTTTGCTTTTCTGTTCATCATCAAACACTTGGAATGCATCATTGATTAGTTTTTGGAAGTGAAGCGTATATCTCATCCTTAGGTCGTCATTGTTTGGCTTATCCAACTTTTCATATTTTTCCACCAAAGATTGCTGGGAGATTTCATGAAAATGTCTTAAGATGGGAGTTTCTGTGAAGGGTTGTTTAAAAAGAAATTTCCTCATCTCTGATGAATATTCTTGAAGAAGGTTCTCCATAATTATTGTCATTATATTTTCAGCCACTTCTTGATTCTTTTTATTTCTGTCAAGAAACGCAGACTGTAGGACTGAGTCGAGAACATCATGAAGTGATTTCTGCAAATTAATCAGTTTATCATCGTCTTCGCTAGGGAAGTTGGAGGAGAACGCCTTGGTCACGTCGTCTTTCACACTTTCAGCTTTCTGATGGATCACATGTGGATTGTAGAGTACAGGTTCAATTTCCTCGAACGGGAAATGCTTGCTAAGTTTCTCTCGAAAAGTGTCATTGGCTTCTCCAATGCAGTCTGCAACAAAGCGTTTCCGGGCTGATTCATTTTTCTCTTTTAACTCATCCAGGGCCTTCTGTAACTCTTTATCAAGCTTCTTGTCGTACTGATTTCTAAATTCTTCCAACTTCTTTGCTCTTTTGAATAAAAGTTTGGCTTGCTTGATGCCCTGCGCATGAGTATTTTCAATGGTGTCTTCAACAAGGTATTTGCTGCTCTTTTGTTTCTTTTGGAAGATTTCCTGATACTTTCGCAAACATTTTTCAATTATATTTTCATGCATAACCTTGGAAGTGACTTCCCACAAAGTTTCATCAGTCACAGAAGAATCCTCTTCCTTGTTGTTGTCGTTGAACATTTTGACAAATGCTTGAAGATTGTTGGCCCACTCGAAGCCGGTTATTTCCGTCCCCATAATTTTCTTTATTTTCAAATCCTCGTTCTTTAAAAGACCGTTGATGTAAGTTTCAAAATACTTTGCAAAGTCTTGGTGTAGTTCTCCAACGCATCCTTTGAAAGTAGCTGCGAGAGCTTGTTCCCCAATGTTTGGCATTAGGAAGCATTCAACCTTATCGAAACATTTCTTCAGAGCCTCCTTAATTTTCTTTTGTTCTTTTCCCTTCAAGCCTTTAATTTTATCATCAAGATGAGACTTTCCACCTTTGACACCGTACTCATGCTGTGCAGGGTTGTTCCAATCACGAACCAAAAGTGATATTTTCTGAAAGGGTGGATCGTCACTGCCATCTTCATCATTTTCCAAGCAAAGCATTCCAAACTTTAAATATTGGGTCAGACTGTTGAAAACGTCATCTGGGAGTTCGCCAGCCGTGTTGTAAATCATGATAGACGAAGAGAGAAAACTTAAACCAAGAATGGATGAAAGTTCTTGAGGGGAAGTGGATTCATCATCAAAACCTTGAGTGTCCAGTAGAATGACAGCAATTTCATTATCATCCCCATCAACAAGAAAGGCCCTACTCCAGCTCCAAATTCCTTTAGTTTGAGGCTCGTACTGAGTGCTCCAACGAAAGCCAGTTAGTTCATTCTTATGGGAGTCTGAACCCATCCAGTCTGCATCTTCATTTTCCATTGCTACCAGGCATCGCTTAATGTAGTTGAGTAAAAAACTTTTACCCTGACGAGGTGGTCCGGCTACGGCAATGACGCAAACTGGACGACCTTTGGTAGATTCGATGAGTTTTTCCAGCAACTCTTGGTTGAGTTGAAGTGAGAGCCAAGCAGTGTCTTCTTCACTACTACAATCGTGGTTGAATTCAATAAGTTGAACAGGCTGTCCTGAACATTCTTCTCCGTCAACGCTATCAGTATCGCTGTCACTACTCCAAGACCCCATTCTGATGATCTAGAGGAAAACCAACGCAAATCATCAATCACTATTCCATTCCTCTTTATCTGAATTTATAGTAACTATTAAGCAAAAGCGTATTCATTTTACCTGACTGCAGTCTCTGCAGTGCAGAGTGACCTGCGACAAAGAACTAACTTCTGACACTCAGAATCTGACTGTAGATGATCGAATGAATGTCTCCTTGAATTCTTTCAACACAAGAACTGTAAAACTTATGTAAATTATGTAAACCATAAAAATGTTATATAATGTTATATTCATGTTAGTTAGGGATATTAAATGAATTCAACAAGATGGAGTAATAAACAAAATTCCATGAGTGCGGTGCTCATTCTTACCTCTTCTACTTTTTACCGTGATACGCTCGGCATAATTTTTAGATTGCTGCAAGACAGAAAAACCAGGGCTGGAAACTGGAAGTGGAACTACAACCCTGATGATGGCTGGTTGGAAATTCGTTTCACTGCCAACGCCAACAACTGTCGACACCTAGAAGAACAAAGTGAATCGACATTTGAGGTTGGAAGCAAAGCACAATTAGAATATAACTGAAAGTCTATAATTTGAGAATTAAAAAGTGAATGCAGTTGTCACTGACGAAGAATTACAAATCCGATGAAGGTGAGAAATTCTGATAGATCTAGCTGACTATGGCACTGGAATGTTGAATGTAGAAGAAGTACCAACTATACTGGACGAATGATAGTTAGAAAAGTTAAAACAATCTCAAATGAATGTTCTACCACACGAACAAATCAACAAATTTCATTAGACTCACTATCTGACTGCATGGGAAGACACGAATGCCGCAAGAACGTGAAGTACAGAAGAGTTGAGTCAGAACAGGACATAAAGATATATATTTTGTTTACTTACTTGTGTGTATGGAAATGCACTCTTCAACATCAAGTGTGTCCATGAAGTGGAAACGATACGTTTTGGTTCTTCTGATTTCGTTTCACTCCAGCAATGATTGAGTCATTCTCACACCCACCCGATAGTGATTGTAAAACGTTTTCTTTGTCAGTGTTTAGAAGTACCGTTGAGTTCGCTCGTAATGTTTGAGGTTACCAGCAAATGTATAGCTAACTTGTGAATTGTGGAGGGGAAGCAACATAAAGACGGATTTGATTTGTTGTTCATCAAAAGCATCTCATATTTAGCATAGGTAAGATAAGACCAAATATGGAAAGTCATGCTACTTCTAATGATATGAAGTGTACTAATTTTAGTGAAGAAGATTTTTCGTCTGCAGATGCTTTTACATCCAATACATGTGTATTACTTCTTTGTCGCTCATAGTTTTTTAGGAGTACAGGATATAATAGATATATGAAGACAACGACAATGAAAACACAGAATATATCGGTATACACACCAATATACAAACCAAGACTAGTCAAATAAGCACCCAACGCTTAATAATAAAATCTTAGTGCAGCTGAAGTATACGAAAAACTTTTGGAAGTTGACATTATTGGATATCTCTTTGTATTCACATATATTCATGTCCAAACAAAAGGTAAGTAAATTACTCCCTCAGTGTATATGACATGACAGGAAATGTGTTAAAAATTTTCCACCTACATACTTCTTCTGATGCGTGATTGATCTGGATCTGCCGTGTACAAAACACCATACAGTGAGCGTGGTTTGTTTTTGCAGGAAAAACGTTCGAAGGGTTAATCAAAGTCGTAATAAATGTCTCAGCTCTGATTTTTTATCAATCATGTAATGGTTTTGTTTGTGTTGTGTATTAACAAGTGTAGAAGTAAGATATTTGACTGTTCACTATGCGTATAAATCAATTACCTAATATTGTCATTCTAATGTAAATTGTATATGTTTAGTATGGGGCATCATCTGTGCTCTTGCTTTGTAACTGTTGGCCCTTACATGATGCAATTCGGTAATATTCTTGTATTTAATAATTTATGTAATGTACCATTGACGCAGAGATTTTCAGCAAACTCATTAAGTGAGGTTCTTTCGTTTTTATTAGATACTGTTGATTGATGAACACTACTTGGTACGCATCTATGCGTGAAGTTAAAAAGAAGAGAGTAGGATACGTCAGCGTCTGAAGCTGTCAAATTCAGAGCTAAGCCTGAAGAAATGCAAATGAAATGTATGTTTGTTAAGTTTAGGAAATTCTCAACTCATTCTCGTACTTGACCAAGCTAATTGAAAAGCTTCATTAGTTCATCTGTTCCGTATCTAATTATAATGTACCTGACTATAATCTTGTACACTTTGGTCAGTCAGTTCTTGTCTTTTTTATATTGTGATTCATTAGATTATGATTTTGTTTGTTTATTCTAAACGCTAGATCAATCCAAATTCAATAGTGATCATACCCTGATCAGTCGCTATTAGTGAAAGGTTCGTCGGATCAAGGTCTAACAAGCTTGGAGTCTATCTTAGAGAGCGACCCAAGAATCTCTCCTATCGAGGTGCATTTACGTAACAGTGCAAACTCGTAAGCTTTGTCTTGTCTAGATGGAAGAGACGAAAGTCCTATGCCGTGCGGTATATCATTATGGCACCGGATCAGGAAAATCATTTTACAGTACCTTTGTTATCTTCATTACTCTAACATGAAAGTCGTGGAGGGTTGGATAACTAATCTTTCCTCGGTTTATTCAGCACAGCAGGTCCCACAGCACAAAAAAAAAAAAAAAAATGTTTTGTGTAGGAATGAGCCGCATTGGTTTTTAGTATGGAATAAGCGTTCTGAGAATGATTCGGTGAGATGTAATGCATCATACCCTGGCCCAACCGTTACGAGTGTCCAATTAAGCTGAAAATAGTGTTGTGGATATTACTATACATCTCCAACGCATACGCGTATACTTGGGATGAAGCCCCACTGTATGTTTGGGTATTGTATTATTACAATTGAAATAGACTATAAACCACATGCTCTTGTTCTCAATTGTGAACTAGTCAAATGAAATAATTGATGGTTTGTTATACCTTTGAATTTCTTCAATATATTCACGTTGTAAATCATGACAGAGTATAAAAGGCGTTTTCCAACGTTTTAAGTCTTTATATAATCAATGTAATTCAATAACATTTGTTGCTTTTCTGAAATAGAGTTCGATTTTCTGAAGCTAGAAGTTATAATGTAAAGTAATTGGATATCTGATGCACAACACAATCTTGCTATGTGCTTGCGAGATTTGTTGAAAGATTCGGTATACCAACGTAAAGTATCTCGCTGTACAACAAGGAGCTCCTCATTTTTTCCTGCAGGAATTAATTCCAGAACCTAACTATCACTTATGGAGTTACTATGACATCGTTGTTCAGAAATTTGCACATATGTAAGGATGTACTCGATAATAACGGTAAATTGTTGACTAAACTCTGCCGTTAGTCTAATCTGCTGATTTCATCATCATGCAATGACTAAGCGAGGTGAGCTACTGATGATGGACAAGCTGATTGGAGATTACAAGCAATATTTATCCAAATAACGGATGGTCAGTTGAGCGTATTATCAAATGAACTCATATACAATCCATTGTGTAGCATACATAAATTTTACTTTAGAAAGGGGTAAAAAGCACAGAGACGCACCTTCATGAGGCGATATTTACATTTAATCGCCACTTTCTGACGACAATGAAGAAACTCACCATATCCAAATATTGAAGAAATCTCTCTAGAGACAATATTAACAGTCAATCACAGGAATCAAGTCCGTTTGAAGCATATGAAGAACGAAACACGTCTGTGGTGTTTACCAATGGAAGTAATGAAACACGTAAGAAGAATGAAAAGAAACCTAAAAGTTCATCATCTTCAGATTCTAAACAGCAAGCATTACGAAAAGAGAAAGTAAGTAGTGATGATTACTGTGAAAATCCCCCAACTTCACAGAAGGTGGAGACGTTATCTGCTTCAACAGAATCTTCGGCTAACTGTGAAAATGGAAATGAAGAATGGATTAACAAAGGCGATGAGGAACCCATGGAAGTAGATGACAGCACCACAATTGATAATGCCGTAATGAATGTACAGGAACAGGATTCGAAGGAACTTAAACGGAGACGGGAAATGGAAGACAAAAAACGTTTTGAAGAAGAGTGTGAGAAGCGTGAAGCAGAACAAGAAAAGTTGAGAGCCGAACTTGAAATGGAAGAAAAGAAACGGCAGGAGGAAGAAGAGAAGAAGAAAGCAATACAAGAGAAAATAGAAAAGCTTGTGATTTATGCAAGCGTTGAAATTAAAACAGGGATGTTAAATGAGTTAAATAAATGGCTGGATTATACACTGTCTCCTTCTACCATCAACGATTGTGGAAAAATATATGAGAACCAGTGGCAGCAACTTAAGAATCAAGTCCATTATCGAGAAACATTATTTGGGATGAAACAATCAGACGTCAACAAGTTTAAAAAGCAATTGGTTGAAACGATCGCCGGGGCACACAAAGAGTTTGGAAAAATACATGAATTTGTCAAGAATTTTCATTCTCGAGTCAACAAGAACGTTGCAACACATGGCTTCTTTCCGGAATCCAAATTCAATGAGTTGATCATGCATGAGTTTGATAGAGGCACAATGGACATGGGATCGGAGAAGGACGAGCAAACGATGGAATACGTTATGCGAGCTTGTAATAAGCTTGTCGACATTTACAAACATGAAAACAGAAAAATATTCAACCAAGAAGAATTCTTAATGGTGCTCGAATGTGAAGTAATTCGAGAAGAATATAACAAACTAATGAAGTGTATTCTTGGAAGAAACTACTTTAGTCCAACTCAGCTCTCAGACATCCACCGTCATCTGGTAATTAAACTCACTAACAGTCTAATTACTGCGTTTCAGTTTGGAACCACTGACACACAACAACTTGTTATCGACAAAGTTTCGGGCTTGATGGGGCAATTGGACGAAGAATTCAAGGCACATAAAATGGCCAACAGATTAAAACTTGAGGAACTACAAAAAGGCGTTAGGAAGATGATTAGCAGCTCTAAAGCAATATATGATGGAACGATGGACAAAGCACTACGTAGTCATTGTGAAGGACTTGCTCGTCAAGAGTTTACTAATATCCATGACAAGGCCCGTCAAGAAGCTAGAAAGTCCTTAGAAAATGGAATTCGTGAGAAAGTTGGCGAACGAGAGATTGGAGTTCACTTGAAGACATTGCAGACCCATATAGATAATGCTTTGGCGTCGTTGATGGATAAAACATGCTATTTTAAAAAGAGAGAAAAGTCGTCTCAGATGACTGAGGAAATACTACAAGAAGTATTCAAATTCAATGGATGCAATAGGGCAGTTTGTCGT
>LJIJ01002432.1:0-27232 GCA_001718145.1 Orchesella cincta
TATAAGAACACGATAATAAAACAAAATATAACTAAAAAAGGTTTGGGCTGAAATTACATCATGTGAATATAAATGAACATATTTTATTGGAATATTTATGTTGTCAAGCTTCACAATAACCTTTACTAGGTTAAAAACGTCAATTTTTATATTAAATCAGAAGACGGTGATTTTGTTTGCGTTTATACGATTCCTTTTTTGTTATGGCTAACAACTCACTGCAACCTTGGTGACTTGTTTGTTTGTTTGGAACTTAAAATGAAGCTCATATATTTACTCTAGAAGACGTGCTACGTTGCAAATTTGTATTTTGTTTTGTGTGTGAATTATGTTTTAGAATTAAAACTTATTGTGGATAGGATTGTAAAGTGCATGCAAAAGGTTTCCTTCAAATTATCAAGTCATGCTGCTTTATGTTATTATATGACAATCACTATGAGTTTGTAGTTAAAAAATGCTAGCCATACAACGACACCAACCATTCCCCTACACGAGAATTCCGGTGTCGTACCTACAAACATATGTGCACATATAGAAGTGTAACGTGATGAACTTATTTTTAAAAAATTTAACTTATAAAGCTACTATTCAGTACTAAAATACATCCCAGTTTTTGAGCTGCAAAATCATATCGATTGTCATGTAATGACAATAAACATCATGACTTGATAATTTGAACGAAATCTTGTTCTATGCAGTTTACAATCCTACCCAGAACAAATTTTATTTATACAACATGACCCACACGCTAAACAAAAAACAAATATGCAAAGTAACACCTCTTCTAGAGTACAGTAGGAGTTGTAGGAGCTTCATTTTAAGTTACAAACAAACAAAAAAGTCACCAAGGTTGCAGTGAGTTGTTCGCCATAACAGAAAGGGAATCGTAGAAACTCGTCTTCTCATTTAGTGTAAAATAGAGGTTTTTTAATCTAGTTAAGGGTATTGTGAAGCTTGACCCCATAAATGTTCTTCTGCAATATTTTCTGTTCAACGGACACTTAGAAATTTCAGCTTGGACCTTTTTAATTATATTGTTTATCATTTTCTTCTTAATACCAGACATAGTCTCACGTAAGGACGAACGCATCAGGCTCTGCTTCTTTTATACTTCTCTCACTAGCATCAAATCAGCGGAGAACAATGGTGCATTGTTCTCTTCCACGAAGCAGGTTGGCTGTGTGTCATTCAGTATTTATACATAATTACTTCCAATTCGCTCAGTCCTATTGAAGGCAGACAAAATATCTGAAATTCTGTTGCGAACCCATACAGCTAGAGACAGTATGTCCTATAGCTTCACCGCCCTAAAAGGCTTGCAGCTTTTTTTATTTGAACCGATTTCAAAAAACGTTGAGTGCAGTTAGAAAGAGCGTAAAAAACTGAATCTGAATGACGTTTCCTGACATCGGATATTTAAATAACAGCAAAATTATAACAAAAGTTAATTTTCCCCATGTATTTAGCATACAAATGCCCGGCTAAAAAAGTTTAAAGGGTTTTGCGTTTCGTCTTTCCATTCCTTTGACATTTTTCATTCCTTTCCATTCGAAAACTTGAAAGGATTGATGTGTTTTAAAAATTTCACTCGAACAAAATTGCTATTACCTTCGATTTCCTTCCATGCATTAAATGAGAACGATTTAACACGTTCATTCAGACAGGAACTATAAATTGCTTAATGTAGCAAATTATTTGATGCTCCCGCAAATTTTTACTAACTATACCAGCATAAAAAAATCGAATAAGATCGTTCCTTAACTTGTAAAAATTTGCAGTTTATTATTAAAATAAATAAACGTATAACAATTTGTGGATCTGCAAATTGTTTGTGTGTTCATTTATTTTTGTCCAGCGTGTTACGATGATTTTACAAAAACAGTAACCTCCTCTCCATAACATTTAGACTACAGATGCACAGAGCTTCAAAAGACGTGATGTTTGGCCAAAAGTCCATTTGAATACGATAATTTTCCTGCGCAAATTTTGGGGTTTTTTATTTTGGATCGTGTAGGGCACATCGAAATGTGCTAGAAAAAAAATTGACAAAAAAATTCATCAACTATTTGTTGAAAATTTTATTGAAAAACTACCAAAAACCTATAGTTTGGCAACGTTTTGGTGTCTCACTTCGTATGCGCTTTCCTTAACTTTTTTTCCTTTATACAGTTCCTTCTGCAACCGTTTGGAACATAATGCCGTTGAACCAAGTGGTTATGAATAGCGCATCTCCGGTAATTAAATATTGAAGGTGACCACTTTTGAGCTATCAGCACAATGTCGTAGATAAGCTCAATTTTGGACACCAACTTAAACGGCCTAAAATATAGTTTAATTGCGTAACTTTGCAATTTAACTTGTACAAACTGTTTCTAATGTCAAATACTGTAACAATTTCTATGCAATTACGTGAAAACGGTAGAAATGGAATGATTTTTCGCGCTTTTCACGTAATTGCATAGAAATTGTTACAGTATTTGACATTAGAAACAGTTTGTACAAGTTAAATTGCAAAGTTACGCAATTAAACTATATTTTAGGCCGTTTAAGTTGGTGTCCAAAATTGAGGTTATCTACGACATTGTGCTGATAGCTCAAAAGTGGTCACCTTCAATATTTAATTACCGGAGATGCGCTATTCATAACCACTTGGTTCCAACGGCATTATGTTCCAAAACGGTTGCAGAAGGAACTGTATAAAGGAAAAAAAGTTAAGGAAAGCGCATACGAAGTGAGACACCAAAACGTTGCCAAACTATAGGTTTTTGGTAGTTTTTCAATAAAATTTTCAACAAATAGTTGATGAATTTTTTTGTCAATTTTTTTCTAGCACATTTCGATGTGCCCTACACGATCCAAAATAAAAAACCCCAAAATTTGCGCAGGAAAATTATCGTATTCAAATGGACTTTTGGCCAAACATCACGTCTTTTGAAGCTCTGTGGTAAGTGCTAAATATCCATGTAACATTGAACACTGACTGGCAGCACAAAAAAGGTTGGAATGTTATTTCAATGCTAGTTAGAGTTTTCAATGAGACTCTCGTTTGAGGCCTCGTTCGATACCTCCCTTATCGAGAAAGTCTCGAGACTCTCGTTGAGACCTCGTTAACGGGGTAACGTATATAAAATTGTCGTTCTCTTAATTTAAAACGGAAAACCCAACCAAGAAACAATTCGAAGAGGTTTCTGAAACGTTTTACTTAGGAAAACGAAGGTAATAATACAGTATACACATCATTCGTCCACATTAACTGTTCAAGTAGGAGAGTCAGTTAGTCAGTCGTAGTGGTTCGTGGTTAGTATACTGTTTTCTACTCTATCATAGGCTCAGGTCTTCAGAACAACAAAAATGCATAGTAACGGTGCATGTTGTATAGCTTATCAAAATCGCACTTTCTTATCGAGACTCTCGATAAGGTCTCGAGACCTCAAAGTTTACCTTATCGATACAAGTATCGAGACTTCGCGGACTGCCAATTCTCGTTAACAACCCTAATGCTAGTTGAATTTCTATTTTAACTATTAATGAGTTCCCAATCGTGAAATTGATGCATAGTTTTGTTCCACGTGGAAAACAACGAAGATCATCTCATCATGAGCATGAATAGTAAATAATAAAACCAAACTCACAACAACTATAGTGTACTCAGGCTGGATGAACAAAGTAATGCTTGAATTGGTGGGCAGTGTGAGGGGCGAACTGACACTCCGAACTAGTTGTTAAGGGTGGGCACGAAAAAAAAATCTTTTGACCTCAAATTTGACCTGTTAAACCCTACAGATGTTGCTCATTACCGAAAGGAACCGAGGGAGTGACATAAAGTATTGATTACTGCAAACAGAATTTGAAAATCTTAAATGGTTAGACGTTATCCGACACACGATATTCAGGGTACCCCCTTTCCATGTGTTCCAGACATCCTTAGTACATGGTAGTCTTCGACTAACCATGTAATAATCATATTGCTCGTTATGATTCCAATACAATCACAGTAGGCAATAAAAAATTGAAACAAAGAAAACAATCCACAGGTTTCATACCAGTTTAATTATTTACCCAAGTGTTAGAGTATAGCGGTATCAATAACTGAGTATCCTTTATGAAACATACACTGGAGAAAGTTAGGCAGACAAATGTGTTATATTTTAAAGTTTGTAGCGATAAGAATTACTCAATAAGATAATAAAATTGTCATCTTTGAAACTGAGAGGGCTAAATTATAAACGGGATAAAAACGTTATGAGACAAGCATCTTTTGTAATTACACGCGAAGAAAAGTACGACATTCTGTTCCATATTGCATTGCTTTTGAATTATTATAAGCTCTAGCAACAATGAACAAAGGTTAGGAACAACCACCATAACCAGTAACTTATCATCACCCAGTACAGACACAAAGCCAAATAAAGATGCTGTACAACTTATCATTATTAGGTCATGTGTCAAAAGTCAAAAATGTACATTGCATATTGGGTACATGTTACTGTATTAGTCGCATTGCTTATTATAGGCGTATTAGTATTAGTTTATCACCTTAAAATTAATTTAATTACGGAACGTGGTTGACGATAAGTGCAGACTACAAATTGGAGGCTCGAAGTACTATAACCAAGCTTACACGTGTATGCGTTACATCATTAATCATCATAAGCATTCCTTCGCTCAGCCGCATGGCATAAGCTATCCTTCATTTTCCATTTTTTTTAAACTCCTCAATACATCCGTGAATTTGAAAAATGTTGTGTAATTGTGTTGGTATGAAATGCTACACGGATAATATGAAAAAGATGACTCAAAAGCGTTTTAAGGTTTTAACACGCGTTAGGAATGTATGAAGACCCTGCATTAGTCCATGCTCAATATATACCTGCCCATAATCGATACATGCATCCAAATTGCAATTTTATCTGTAAAATTTATCGCAATAATATCCGAAATGCATGCCACTAAATTGGTTCCCGATTTATTGTTAGCCAATAAAATGATCATAAAATTTGACTGAATTTATTCATACCTTAAACTATTCGTATTGACTATGACAGAATACTCAATACTAGCAGGACTCATATCGAAAACCAAATCAATTCAACTAGCATTACAACATGGTATTTTAATTTCTACCCGTAAACTGCCGTGAAGATATAAGTACTTGCACACAGTCAAGCATATCCTTCACTTTTTTGCAACCTGAAAGATTTTTTTCGAATGCAATCTACATTGCCATAATATGGTATCATATCATATCATACCAAACCAAAATCAAATAATTATACGTACCTCAACATGCAAACTATAAAGTAAGAAATACAAATGGGCATAACCATTCCATAATACATAAGTATTGCTAGCAGCTGGCTCAATAGGGTAACCAAACCAATCCAGCAACCTCCTCCTCTTGTATTTGTATCATATCATCATCACATATCAGGAGATAATATTTTGAAGTTGAATTTCTCGCAGAAGACGAACCGAAGAATGGTAGTCACAATAATAAAGCGTAATTGCTTCTCATATTTTTTTGCACAAGAAACAGTAGTTCAATATTGTATCAGACAAGTGAGAGAGAGAGAATAAAAATTGCATTGTATATTGTATGTGCATGTTTTTCCTGGTAGCATAAAAGAGACGCCAGCTCCACACACAACGTTTGGAATGTATTATGGAACAGAGTAAGTAATGTAATGTAATAACCGTGCTCTGCTATTGCCACCACCACACGAAGGAAATGGACAGGGATGATATGATATGAGACTTGGTATATCGCATGTGGAATGAAGAACAACATAGGAGGGCATTATATATTTAAGCTAGCGATTTCTGCAAAAAAAAAGCAGAAGCAGTACAGTAGCGGAAAAGAAGGAAAACAAAGTATAAAGAAGACTTCTTGTACTTGCAGGGTTTTCTGTAAGATATACCAGTAATAACATCGTGTGTGAAGTAGGTAGTATATATTATCATGTTTGGGGGGCTTGTTCACTTTTTATACGAGAGGAGAACGTTTGTTATGGAATACGAATACACACACACACTTCTTTCTATCCCATCATAATATCATCGAATGAATACATATATTAGGTACGCACAAAAATTGTGCCCATGTATTTCTCTCGCCTTCTCTCTCTCAAACATTTTACGATACTTTTTTCTCTCTCGCTAGCTCTTCTTCATACAATGCAAATCGTAGTACCCTAGCTGCAAAAAATAGACGAGAGTAAAGGGAGCTAAGATGATATAAAACTTCTTTGCTTTTGTTGCTTCCTTTCAAAATAGAAAAATGTATATATACACAACATCCTCATCTCATCATCATCATCTTCAGCTCAGTCCTCATCATTTCAAATAACATGTCCTTTTCCTACACATCAAAATGAAATTAAAACTCAAAGGATAAAGTAAAAGCACATGAGATCAGTTATTTACGTAAATTGCATTGCATTGTATACGAGTTGAGGACGACCTTCAATTTTGTGAAGTGATTTGGAATTCCAGCCTCTAATACTATTTATCGAAACAAACGAAAAACCAAAGACGCGAATTTATTAGCATTTTAGGAATCATTTGGGGTCAAGTTAAGCTTTAAAAATTAAACTGAGCTTTAGTCAATGCGAAAACTAGTAACTAGTGTTGATGATAGTGAACTGGTGATGGTGGCAAAGAAAGAGTATGTTGAACAGTTAGTCAAGCCAAGTGGAGAAAAGCGTTTCTCTGGATGATATAATAATTTCATTGTTGTTTGGTGGCATCAGTCAAGCTTGGCAGGGAGGCAGACACGCTGGAAAAATTATGATGATGATATGCAAGGACTGTTAGTAGCAAGCGAGCGTGATTCCAAGAGTCAGCATCAGCAGCAACCTACACGTATACAAGAATACAGCATGTGAAACTGATTTGTGAGTTGTTTTTAGATGTAGAAGAAGCATGTTTTGTAAATGAGATAGCACTCAGTCAGCTAACCTAGCATCATCATCATCATCACATCATAAACTCGTTTAACTGGACTTGGACTGCTGGACTATAGCACAGCATCAACACACGTACGTTGCATGCAACGATAGGCTCCTCCTGGACAACGAGGAAAGAAAACCATTGATAACGCTGCGCTGACTGATCATCATCATCAGTATACCCAAACTCTCAACAAGACAGGATCATCAGCACTAACATATAACAACACTCTTTTGAATAATATGAAGTGGATGGGATTTGATTTGGATATGAAATGATATGATTTTGATGCAGTTCTGCCTCTTCTCAGTGAAACGAGTCACTTCAGCGTTAACGTTGCATGATACTTGTAACAAAGTGGAGATTATTAACTCAACTACAACTGGATATTAGACTCATCAACACCACACCATCAGCATCTATATCTTACTGAGTCAGTGTGCTGTAGGCTCATGATTCAGTATTTCATCAGCAATCAGCACCGTCCAGAAAGCGAGCGAGGAGGTTTTTTGAGCGAAAACAATTTTATTTTGTAAATGTGGTTTGGTTTCGTTTCACATCATATATAATGTGGTATGCTGATGTAGTAGTTAGTGGTATGGTGCTATAAAAACTGAACTAGACACACGAGAAGCTAAGAGAGTGAGCGCTTAATAGTTATGCTTAAACCATAAAGCATTTGGAGGATAGATGTTAGACATTCATGAAAAAGCAGTTAATATTTTTTTATTCCCATTCTTTATAGCTGGGAATCATTATCATTAAAGGAGAGGGATGAGGATGAGACGATTTTGAGAGCTAAGCAGTATGTAAAAAAGTAGGAAAAAGGCAACAAGTCTTGGCGTGTAGTTTGCCTTGTCCGAAAAATTACGAATTAAATACCAAAAATAGAGTTTTAAATCATCCCTCATTCCTACTTTGCGCTGTTGTGTTTAAGGTTTATCCGTTCCATGATAGGTTATGCAACTGAGTTTTTATTCTCATCTGACAACTCTGTTTGGTGCCCATGAGAAGAACAAAAATATCCTCAGGATAGGATCACCATGAATGAAACCAGCAAAACTGGTGTACTTACTAGCATCCCCTCAGAGAATTTCAAATAGTGAACATCTATGATCACTTCAACTCGAACTTATAGAGCAGTTGGTCAAGTTGGCGGAGTGTGTGAAACCCAAATAGTTTACCCAATGATTTGACAGCATCCTGTATCTCAATTAAACCACATATTATTCAACAAGGATTTCACCTCCTGTTCTTAATAAACAAAGGATTACATATATTCAAGATTCACATGAAAGAAATCGTGTTGAGACAAACGGAAGCTACACATTGAAGAAAACGAAAGGACATAGATCACCTAGAATAGAAAGTACACAAAGGATCTGTTTTAAGTTGGGAATCCCCACTAAATAGAACAAAGTTATTGGACATGTGCAAGAACGTGAATGTAGCTAAAATCTGTGCGCGTTATGAGCATATATTACATACATGCAGATTTGATTGTGCAATATTTTAATTGAGATAATCTAGCCTAACTGAAAAACCTTGGTACTCCATTCTTCTTGTCGGCCATTAACGAGATATATAATACACACAATGCTTGTGTAACAGCAGACTGCCTATGATAAGATAGACAAACTTCTGACCAGTTACATTTACACCAAACGAATGAATCAGAAGCGCAACTCATGCATTTTTTTACTGCATAATTGCACTGCTGCACCAAGATACTTATCTTTAGCACACATTTTTTCGTATTGCAACCAAAACAAAGTACACTAGATTTATTGGGGATTCTATGACCAGTTCTGGTTTGTTATCTCAATGTGCCAAGTCATTCTGACAGTGCAATACAATCTACTGAAAAAAACTAGATTTGTGAATATGAGTTAAATGCTACCTTTATTACCACCTATGTATGTAACAAAAGCCTGAGAGAATACCAAACGCACATTGAATTGAGGAGGGTGAAGCTGAACCTGGTACATTTTATGGTAAGCTCTTATATAATAGTTTGGAACATAACAAAAAAATATTTATCAATTTTATGATAAATCACTTGTCAAACACGATCCTTAATTCAGCTTGTTCTTTTTACAGATATTTACAAGCACATTTGACATTCATTCACAATAAAGAGTAAGCAATTTGAAGTTGGAAGAACTTTGAGAGAAAATCATCCGTACTCAATCTTCTAGCCGATATTCATCATTTATCATCAACATCAACATTTCTACTCTGCTCTCGTTTTCCATTGTTCCGGGAACGGATATCAATAAAAGCTTACGAATCAGCAAGCATAGCAAACATTTTTTGCAAAAGGAAATCAGTCATAATAATTTGTCTGTTGACTATCATTTTTTGAGTGAGATAACATACTTGCTATCAGGTTTAAAAAGCAAAAAAGTACATTGAAAAGTGTATCGTTTCCAACTAAACTGGATTGTGCTTCTCATTTAAAATCTACTGCTGGAGAAAATCACAAGTTTTCATCATTGAAACAAGTAACTTCAAAAGGGTTTTCCTGCCTTAATACTCTGAGAGTGCAATAAATTACTCTCCACATTATTTTGCGTGAGCAACTGTTGTCTCCAAAAACAACTTGACATCCATCAGAAACCAGCCAAAGTGATAGCATCTTAAATTTGCAATTTATTGAATTTTTTTTTATAGTAAAAGTGCTTTCAGACAAGAATAGTTTTTGCAGAGAAGAAATGAATGTAACCCTTCTTGGAAATTGACAAGATTTTATCTGTAGACTACGGAAAACTTGAAACGCAAAGAAAAGCTTTAAACTTGCAAGCAATGACAAACGTTTTCCAACCAAGAATTATTGATCAATCATATACGTGCAATAATATACAAATGCTATTACTGAGAGAAGCTGTAAATGGAGAAAGTCATTAGTGATCATGATGCTAATCACATCTCGTCTCATAATCCCTATCAATAAACAGTTTCGCTTGTAGAACTCGCGTAATGTTAGTGTGTTTGTCACTAATTTGTGGTAATGGAAGTGCAACGTGCTCTGTTCCTTCTCATGCGTACGTGCTTGCAATGACTGGCATTTATTTATGTACTCTAGTTAGTTAACTCTCATCTCTGGACTCTGGAAACAAAAATCCATTAAGATTTAATTTGTGTGCTAGTGCTCGTAACGTAACTGAAAAACTTTGGAAAAGTTGTCGTGATACAGTTTATACAAACAAACGCAACAAAGCATCAATCTTGTCTCTAGTCCAAAATAATTTACTATTTTTTTGGTTTGTATTTACGCGTGTTAGCTTAAGAATACAGATATTAACAATGGCGAATCCGAGAAAATTTAGTGAAAAGATTGCGCTTCATACTCAGAAGCAGGCGGAGGAGACTGCGGCTTTCGAGCAGATTTTGAGGGAGGTGCAAACCGTCACCACTGCACCTCAACCAGTACAGCCGGTAAGTCTGCAACTTTTCGTTGATTTAAGCTCCTTTTTAACAAGGAACTTCGATTTTGCATAAAGTATAATACTAGCATGGACTTTCATACTCCACAATGTACAGTTTTCTCCAAAATATTAAAAAATGCATGTCGGATGATATTGTTCTGTAGATGTAATTATTGTTAATAATACTACGGTGGTGATGGAGAAAAGGGTTAATATGGATATGGGATGATTTATGCATAATGAGTCTGTATTCTCTTTAACTTTGTTTCATTGCCGCTTCTTCCCTTCTGGCTTTCTCCTGCTGCCTGTTGATAAAAATGACAATGTAAACATTAAATGTCTCTTCTTGCTGCCTGTAAAAACTGCAGCGAGATCAGCAACCACCATCAGCAAGACAGCCACAACCACATCTCCTTAATGCAATCAATAATCCTATCTTTCGTGGAGGGAGCTTGCCTAATGTCAACCAAATTCCTCAACGTGGTGGGGTATGCTTACCAATCAAATTTCTATTCGCTTATGTAAATACGTTTAATAATTTGCAGATACCTCGTAATGGTGTAACAATTATTATGAACTACATGTAAATAAGGGATTCGGGGAACCCTTGGGTTTCGGTGGAAGAACTAGTTTTTGCATGCACTGGTGATTGAATTCACATCTTTGGGGGATACACTATTATTGTAACAAGGGTAAAAAATTGTGTCTATTTTTCTGTACAAACAGTTGACTTGAATTAATGCGAAAATGCAAGGGAATGCAAATGGTCAGAACATGTTATTTGACGCTTCTTCTTAAAGTGCATGAGTTGTGTAATATGACCTTCCATCCAGTTAAATGTGTCTGTTTTAATCTGATGAACAGATTCGCATGTCGAAATTAAGTGTACAATATCACCGAAATTTCTATACATCATTTAAACTGCTGCACAACAAGTGTTTATACGAAAGCATTATATATCTGAATGGTGTAGCATGTCCGTCTATTAACGATGTACATTTATGGTAAATACTATACGTACCGCGTTGAGTTATATGAATAAGGTGCATTAAATTTGCACTTGAATATGTTGCCATTACCTTGAATCGATAATTGATTTATCAGCCGCCAGAATTTAATTGTAGTTTATAAACTACCGTGTTTAAAAGAATCGTTAACAAATTCATTGACTTCCTCTCATTCTTCTTCTAATTTTATGGGATTCCAAGAATGAGCTTTCATCATCAATATCTTTTACAAGCCTATAATGGTATTCTCAACTTTTTTTAAACTATGTCTAGTCTTGTAGCGTCCCAGACAGAGACAAACTGACTGCGCCATATATTAACTAAAGTACAACAGTTATAAAAATATATACATCTACATATGAATGAATAAGATTATGCTGAACCATCATATGCTAACGCTTGACCACGTTGCACGTTCTTCATCATCAGAGAAGCAATCCCATCCTTCTGCTTATCAAGGGAATAAATTTGCACACACCATGTGTTTAGTATACAACTCAAAGCATGGCTAATACAAATTAGGGTTAATGTAACTTTAGCTAGGTAGCTAAAAATCCAATGCCTGTCTCAACACTGAATATTATGATAGGATTATGTGGGATATATGCTGTATTTTATGAGAAAATCAAAAGTTGAGGAAGACCGCTTCCTCGTTAAAATGAGTGGATGAGAATAAAAAGCTAGACTGTGACGATTACTAAATGAGAAAAGGTAGAGACAGCATTGAATTTGATGAGGATGATGAGAGGTGTACGTCTGGACTGGAATTTTGATACATGCATAAGCTGCTTCAGTCAGGTGAATTAGATATATAGTTGATTTTCTGGTAAACAAGCAAGTTTTTGGAACATGATATATGCAATGCACTCAAAGTAACCCAAGATGAACAGTCATTTTATAGAACAACACAACATTGTTTGAGCAAATCTGGTTTGCATGTGATATGATGATAGAAAGAACGAGGTTGTGTGTACGTAACTTACGTGAGAGATTGCGCCCACTTCTGAGAATCATTACTAATCATTGCGATTCTGGGAGCATTTAGGTATTTATGTAATCATCATATCGCAGTCGTTGTTTAGCCATCGTGTTATTAGAAACAAACAAGAAGAAAAACCGCTCGAATTTTTCATTACGGCATGCTTAGCTCATCTTCATGTACATACGACGTGGTTGCAGTCTTTAATATACTGGACAAGCGCGTGGGCCTACTATGTACTACTTCTTCGCTTTATGCACCAAAACAGTCAGCGTGAAGCTTAAAGGGGGCTGATAGTATTGGTCTTGGTTGCTGGAACACTTTTTTTGTGTAATTCAAGGTCTACCAGCCTGCCAGTTCATAAAAAACGTTTTAGCCAACTCAGTTACATAGACATACTGACTTCAATAACACCTTATGCTAGCCTGAGTTGGCATTGGTGGTGGTACTTGTTCCAAACCTTTCAACACAAATACTACTAAAGTAGGTGGTATGTATAAATATAGGTTTTTGAGCAGGTGAAATGCAATGCAATGCAGTAGTAAGAAATGTATGGAAGGAAATTTACACGAGTGAATTATTATGCAAGAAAACCTTTAGCTTGATAATTCACTCCTTCCAGACAAGCTGCTGACCATGAGCATGATTCTCAGTAATGAGTATGTCGCTGACTGTATCATGGTTAAAAACTGAGCCGAGACACTTTTTTCATGGGATTTTTTATTCTCTACAAAATAATAAAATAAAAATTTGAATATGCATAAAATTTAGCATTATGCTTCTTCATGCTCTCATTCAGAAACTTGAAACCAATTATATTGTTCAGTTGGGTTCGGCTCACTCAGTATTATTGTATGCTTGGAGAGCGGAAAACAATACCATCATCATCATCAACAACAATGTATTCACAGGTTACACACGTGTAAATCGGCAAAAAGTTTGCATGCATGAAAATATGCCTCTGATTCATTCTCGATCCCCGTTTCCAAATTATAGACAGTGTTTTATTTCTCATCTTACATATTTTTATTCTATCACGTGATATACCTTATAATATTGTAAGCAAAACCAAAGTCATTATTGCAATACAACCTCATCACATGAATGTTTTTTCAATAAAGTAGAGTTCATTAAAATTGGCATTGGATCTTGTAAGGACAAGAACCACGAATGCACTCGTGCGTTTTACTGAAAAAAGAACGAAAATCCAAAATTTAAATGCTTTGTGTGAAGCAAGTTCCCATGAACAAGTTACAATTTCAAAACGAATGTATATAAACTTCAGGTTTGGTTGATTTGCTTTGGGTTTGTTATATGCAAAAAATATTACCAGGATCAATGAAAAGTTAGATTTTAAGTTTAAAGTATGATTACATGCAAAAAATGAGTATATTATGAGAGAGAGAGGGAATTATTCACCACAAAAAAGCCGACCAGGTACAGTTCAAGGTTGGCAGTAACAATTTTGGTAAATATAGCATAGCGCAGCACGCAGGTATGCAACATTAATGCTGCATATTATACTGTGTGTATACCTAAGTCGTATCATCGTAATGGGTATATTACACGAGTACAAGTAAAAATGAACTGCTGCTATAATGGCGACAACTGTGTGGGAACTGAGAGCGCAGCTTTTGTTAATATTAAAGTTAGATAGAGCAGATGATTGAAACCCGTGATGATTTATATGCTATCAAATGCGGATATATTGTGGTAATGTTAAATGTTATGTATGGTTATAATTTAATCTGATATCAAGACAATTATGGTCAATGTAAATAACTGCGAGTATGAAGTGCAAGGGTTAGTTAGATAAAAAGTGTGTAACTGTCGTCATTATGTAGTTTATACCGATCGATCATTATTCATTATTGCTTTAATTTATCAAGGCACTAACTGTTTGCACTTTTGTTTTATAAAAAGTTTGCAAAATTTTATTAATAATCGTAATGAGCAGAGACTGAAATTTCGAATTTGACGGTTTTCCCGAAAATGGCGAAGCTTTCCTTTATCGATTGAAAAAATGAGTTCATCTCGTTCGGCCGGCTAGACGAATTGACATTTCAAATCATCATATCCCACGCGTTTACCTTTCGAACAAAAACTTGTCCTGCGAAATCCTTCCGTCCGGGCGAGTCACGCACGGTTGGCGACAAATCTGAATTGCAGACTGACATTGAGACTGAGGTTTTGTATAACTTTGTTTGATGATGAGGGGATTGTTAAATATAATGTATAAAAATTTCATGATTTCATAAAAATGAAGTACCTTTCACCTTTGGAATAAAATCATGTACAATTCAGCTCACTTTACTGCTAACAAGTTTCCATTCATCATGCATACTGTCTGCACATTTATATTCCTTTTGAATACACGCCACTGCAGAAAGTCCACTAATCATACCATGCCTTCCTCCTATTTAAGAGCACGGCAAATCAATCAATTTCATATTGCACATTTCCATTCAACCCTTTTAATTCAGCTTTGCATGGCTGATTCTGAGTTGGTTAAATCCATTCATCTGATTAGCATTACCAAATTGCAGACCACACAGCTGTGCTCATAGTTGACATAAGCAAATTACAACATTATCCTACCCAACTCCATCCCAGATATAAAAAATGGAATCTCAATAAAAGCGTTAACAGAGGTGCTCCGGGTTCGCTTGGAAAATCGTGTAGATTGTAACGGATTAACTCATTTTTTTCTCTCAATTTCAAGGACATTTTGTAATACTTCAAGCCATAGTCGTGAGAGCTCAAGTATTCACAAGTTAAAATAACTATGTTAAATCATTTGTCGGCTGAGGTCCGGTTGTTGCACGAGTACTGATATGGAAAATCAATCATCATCATTATCAATTATCATTCTTGTCACAAAACGTATCTTTATTTCTGTTATCGGTATGTACAAGCAGATAATTCCGGAAATGAAATTGCAGACATAAATCTGTATTTAGTTTTTCAAGACCTATTTGATTGCTATGACCTAAATGTTCTGAGAATTTGCACTGCGTCCATCATTATCCGGTGTGAAGAAATTGGTATAATTACTACCTTGTACTGAATGTTCATCCATGAAAACTGAGTATAAAGTTGAAAATGGAAATTGTTCTCACCATTCCCAATGTTATGAGTTGATACTAATTGGGTGCATTTTCCTCAATGTTTCTACGAAATTGTGGATATAGCCAAAATTAGCAAGAAAATTGTTAACAAACGATAATTGTAACGGAGGAGGAGGATGACGTAAATAGAAATGGGAAAGGTTGTGCATCAGTAGTTCATATGGGTTAACTTCTTATTATGTACCTTTAGGTACATATTACTACCATGCTTAGGAGCTTACACGTAATCAGTCCCATATTACGCAACTACTACGAGTCGTAGTCTACGGTTGTAGTATTATAGTGGTGTGGTGGCACTGACCAAGCTAATAATCCTATGTGCCTATTCATGCATGGTGCTAAATTTATCCTAAAAGCACACTCAATATTGCTAGAGACAAAGTGCTTCTCGATTGCCAAATAGGATTCGCCTGGTGAATTGTGTGCTAATAAATTAGCACGATGACGGAGGAGCAGGCAATGTAATTGTAGAGATCATTATTAGGATGCCGAAGGTATAGGCTTTTTGTAACCAGACACGTGTTTCCCAAAGTATGAATGGAGTTGCATACGTAAGGGTTGACGTAGATGTGGTCATATAGCGTAATCTACCAGTTTCATTCATAAAAATCCATTCCGGTGGACTGACCATCTTCAGGGGCACGGATAGTAAATAAAGTCTGACAAGTATTAAAACCCATTGTACTATTTATTGTGCTGGCCAAGTCTCATCGGGAGTTGCTAGCTGCTGGTGACGCGTTGATGACGTAAAATGAAATCATGACAGGCAAACATAACAGTTTAGCAGTTCTCTCCTGCTAACCACACTGAAGCGCATCAGTACGTGGAAAATATATGATTGCTTTGGACTGGATAAGCAAGATTAGCTTGCAAAATACACAAAGCAAAGAATTTAGCAATATTTAGAATCAAGATCACATTTCAAACCCTGATTATCGTCATATTATTATTCTGTTATGAACAAGGCCGTCACATTTTGCAAGTCAAGAACTGATAAACGAGGCGAGATAATATATTTTGCATACGCCAAAATGACGTCAATGATTGTTTACAACTAAAATGTAAATGACGATGATGATGATGAAGAAGAAGGAGAAGTTGCTGAACAACGGTCTCTTTTTTGCTTTTGCCTTTTCGTGAAGAAGAACATTTTAGATAGAACAAGAAAACTGTTTGTACAACTTGCATTTTTTTAACTCTCGCTTTTCTTCTAAGAATTTGGATGCTGTTGGTGTTGATGATTAAGCTCTTATTTACTGTAGTCAAATACGGAAAGGAGTTTTTTATTGGTGATAATTTCCCCTTAATCGGGCTTGCGATGACGTTGTTGCATTACTGAATAATAGGATTCCCTTTTTATCAATAAGATCCGGTTCAAGATAAAAATGTTATGATGATTGCATTTTTTGTGGAAAAATACAAAACTAACTCTAATGACCTATTTGAACCATATTTGCACGTGTGTAGGCGCAGCAAGGACGGCAATACAGTCATTTGTCAACCTCCCCAAGAGCTTCCCTAAACAAACTAGGTCCTATTCGAGGAGGTCAAAAGGCTCGAAATGAGCACGCCCCATACGCTTCACCCCCTAGTTTAACCAGCTGAATACGGCAGCGTTGAGTGGGGCCACGTCGCCAACGCTATGTCCAACCGGTTCGTATGGTTCCACTTACCTGATGCCTCCCATGGAGAGCGCGTGGAGGAGAGCCAACTCAGACTCTGCCATTAATTCTATAAACTCTTTGATGATCCCCTCCGTGGTTCCGGACTCGAGTGAAGAGTCCTCCAATAATTCCAATGACCCCAGAGATAACTACGTACTTTCCTCATCACCCATAGGCATAGGAGGACCACCCAAGCCTCATGATGGCAGTGGAGTAATACCAACAACGGTGGGGGACGGGCGTCGTTGCTGGAAATCCAGCCGCCTCACAACCGGTTCTTTGCCTGATCTTACCAATTTCCAGTTCACAACAACTGTTCATCAGCAACCGGTTGAGCTAGAGGATCCTCATAATAATACCTCACCATACTCAACGGTAAACGATACATACTAGTATATACATATGAAAGCGCATGCAGAAAAAAAAGTTCCCACAAACTTGTTCCATGACGTAAATTCGTCAAATAACTTGAACAATTAATATTTTAATCCTCAATCCATGTTTCATATTGACAGAGTCCGCTATCGTACTCTCATTCTCCCACGAGCTGTTCTCCTCATTCCCAGCAGCAGCCAACGGTGACGGGAAATATGCCGCAACAGGGACAACAGGTAGTTTCGCAACAGCACGGAGGACTGACGCAACAGCAGCGCCAGCAACAACAGAATCAACAGCAACACCAGCCACCCAGGTCTCCAATTCCACCTCATCAGCAACACCAACATCCGAGTCAGCAGCAGTCTCCCCACCAGCAACATCCTTCCCAACAACAATCACAGCACCAACAGCAACAGCACTCCCTCAACAGCAACAACATCCTTCCCAACAATCCCAACAACAACACCAACAGCAGCAACAGCAGCAGCAGCAACAGCAGCAACAACAAAACAGCAGCAGCAACAACAGCACTCACCTCAACAACAGCATCATCCCAACTCCCCCAATTCGCTGCTAGATAATCCTCTCAGTGTCAACACATCATTCCAACAAAACTTCACTCCGAGTGAAAATGTATGAAGTGCTTACAACTTTCTCTTTACAGTTTTTACTTGCTTTTTTATAACTGCATGCATGAGTATGAGTATCATTGATTAATTTATTTATGAGTTTGTTCTCTACATTTTTTTCCTTTGTTGTTTTTACATTACTCGCATGTTGTCTTGTTTGATGACAATGATGATGTAGATGTTGACAGCGTATCGATGTCCTCCGCGACCTAGTCCCCAAAATTCGCCTTCTCCAGTAATTTTTATTATTATTTTATTCTTTATTAATCATTCTGTTTGGGAGATTTGATGTGGTTTTTGAGTTGCTTAATGATTAAATAAGATATATTTGAAAAGATGGAGAAATGATAACATGAATTTTATGAATAGTTCCGACCTGCCAGCCCTCACGACGGCCTTTCAGCTCCTCCAAGCCCGTCAGCTCAGCCCCAGTCAGCAGACTCCTTTTACCTAAGCCAACAGGCCAATGCCTTGCAACAACACTTTGAGCAAATATCCATGGTATGTCTTCAACCATCATTCATATTGTGCATTTCAAACTCATCATATTTATCATTGAAAATGCTGTAGCAGTAGGTCAATCTAGTAACAGATAACAGAGTTCAGTCGTGTTCGTTGAACTTACTTTCACCTTCAATAGAACTACACATGTACTCAAACAAGATTTCACCACGGTTAGGCTAAATTCATTGATTTTAGGAAGTCTTTCATGCTTTTAAGTCATGCACTATAAGATTTCGTAGTTTTTTGTAACGATATTAGTTTAGAATTAGAAACCTTTCTCCTGAATAAATTATGCATGTACTACATATATACGCATGGTCATAATATGATCTATTTTAATTGAATCCGTTTTAATTTTCGTTTATAGAAAATAATGTTGACCTATGACTGTAGCACATCATAATTTACTAGAATTAGTATTTTTCCATTCCGTTAACTATAATAGATAATACATGTAGTTTTGTGTGGCAGAGCATTTATTTGATATTGTTTTAAATATTATGTTGTGTATATATCATTTGCTAAATTTTTATTCTTTTTAGGTGGATGGAACTCCTCAGAGAAATAATAATGGGCATTGGCAGGTTATTACTCCCTATTATGTTGTTTTCATGCCTTTATTATACTTATTTTTCACTCAAAATATTTTTCTGAAAAGAAGCCTTTCTTTTGTATTCAGTTGTTCCAAAAAGTAATATCCGGATATCTTCCGGTGAAAGTTGACTCTCGTTTTTACAGTTTACTCTCCTGAAATCATTAGTAACCTACCTTTTAAAAGGTTTGAAAAATGAGAGTATCTCCGTCTTGATATGTCTGATAATTTGATACGTTTATTTACAAATGTATTATCATGCTTCTTTTTCCCTTGTAAAGATGTTCTTTAAAATCTGATATCGTATGTGGTATAACGATTTCAGTTTAATTAGTCTTGTGTTTCCTTTTTTGTTGGTTTCTCCCAGAGAAAGTTTTTTTTAGATTTCTCATTTTCTCACCTTCCCCCAAAAATTTTTTTGTTTGTCATAATAATTGGAAAGCACATTAAAAATAATAAGGCGTTTAGAGTTTCAACACTCTCATGCACACTGGCAACTTATAACAAGTTAAAAGCTATCACTCACGTTGTTTCTATCTAATTTCACAATTACAGCAAGGAGGCGCAATGGCCAACAGCGGCTTTTATGTGTACAACAACGGTCAACAGCAACAAATCGGGGCAACTGCGGGAGTGACAACTCAACAGTCACCTTCTCATCATCAGCCACAAACGCCACAAACTCCATCAAGTATCCCAGACATCATATTCACCGGTAACTTGACAGTTTCTCTTGAACCTTTGTTTAAACTTCCAATCAAATTTATATGAACAGTTGTCATTCCTAAATCCAGAGTTTTTGGGTTCAGATTGCACAGATCCTCTCGAAGACTTTCTCACGTCGGAAGCAGCCGCCCAAGCGTTTCGAGAAGGACTTGGACCCATAGACACTGGTGACTTTCGAATGCTTGATGACCCGAACCTTGTTCTCCCTGATCCTCAAGCAGAAGACGCCTTTAGGCTAGACAGACTTTGAAATATTGCTCCACCACACTACAAATAATTTTAAGTAATATGAAAATACTTAGGCTACTCTTCTTACATACTTTTAAGCTAAACAAAATCAAGATTTTACTATTCAGAAAACTTACACAAAAGTTTTTAAGAAACGATAATATTGTACATTTTAAATTTCATTATTACATTACATATTATTACCTAATGTATATATTGTCTACATAAGAGAAAGTCCTACAACTGAGCATATTATATATTATATAATACGTCGTCGACAGGTGAAATAAGCAACAAAATCCTCACTGAATGATTGATACATACGATATTGCTAAACAGGATTTGGAGAAGCTAAAAAACAGATTAGTTTTATGTGCTAGTTTAATACACATAGTCAATTTCTTCAACATGAGATGATGATACTTTCTATACATAACTTTTTTGACAAAAAAGGGACTTGCAGATTGGATTACAAATTATATATTAGTACGATGCCACAAATACGATCTGTTACGTTTAAATATTTCCTTATAACCAACAAAAGGTAAAGATTGAGTTGTTACATAATATTGTAAAGAAAGAGAAAGTGGATGGGAACTCACTTGAGCCGATTATCTATTTACATTAAATACAGCTGTCCTCTTGTATACATACTTGTTACACACTTGTTTCCTCGTGTTAACTAAAAACTATAAATGCACAAATTTTTTCCCTAGACATAATAAAAATGTATTACGAAAAGCAACAAAAATGTTATATGTATGTAAACCTTATGTACTTATTGTGTGAAAATCATTGTGGGACGATTACTAAAGTCGGGGAAAATATATTATCATTGGAAAGCACAGTGGAAAGGAAAGAAACCAAAAACTATATATGATTGCTATTAAAGTGAAACTCGATTAAAATATATTATGCTATACTACTACTGTATGTTTACAAAAGTTTGATGTATGTTTATAACAAAAATTTTGAGAAGAAACGTTGTTGGTGGTCGTAAGGAAATTACTTCGTACATTACAAACCTTTTTGTGCGTTACAACAAAATACAAAAAACTCTTTTTATTACAAATTAAATGATGAATCATTGTAATTTTTAAAAAGGAATAAAAATTGTTGTATTCTAAGCGCCCATTTTGTAGCACTTTTAAGTAATCGGAAGAAAAGAGAAAGTACTACTATATTATTCGAGAAATGTTGGATGTGCAAATTCAAGAATCAGAAAACATAGACAATGACCGCAAAATGTAATGCAAACCATGAAGGTAATTTATTATTCATCGACACAATTTTATTTTTGATTACCGTCTCAATCACAAGAAAACATTGGAAAGCAACATTGATAATAACTTCTTTTCACTTATGGGTACACTATAATATATTATGAACATTACATTAACATGGAGAATAATTAGCAACACAAAATTGACTGAGTCATTATTTGATTGATTGATACATATATTTTACTTTTTCTACATACATACAAACACTACACTAACGTAACAAAGATTCAATAAATTATGGCCTTCTGTAGTAATAGGATTGTCGTCACATTGGAGTATAGAATTTTTGAACCACTGATCATTCAAAGCTGTACAATTTCATAAAGGTTATAATAGGGTTCAGTTTTGGTTTCATTTAAGAAGGTTTTTTTAAGCTTTCGGTCAACATTGTAAAATAACACATCAATATATATCAATCAGTCAGACAACTAAATGAATAATGTTTGACTGCATGTCAATGACTTTTTACCTGCACACGTATGTATGTATATTAATTAAGTATATGGCATATTTACCAATAGGTTTGACGGATATGCACCATTTTAATAAATACCTCAACAAGGGTTTACAATAATTTCTTTTGACACAGTAAGATTATCAGAGTAGTGGGAGCAGGTACACAATACAAAATAATTATATATATGATCATCTCTATTATCTTAGTCATGCATTTATACAAACAGAAATTTAATACTTCGAATGGTATGTTTATGATATATAAGTTTTAGTCACCGTCCTTCGTAACTGTTGGACATTGGCACACAATCAGATAAAATAAAAACATTCATTGCACTCGTTCCCGATCTCTGCCAAAAAAATGTGGTTGCATAAGCTGATAAACTATACAACCCTCCCCCACTATAAAAGGTCGGTTTCAGATTATCAACATACTACAACTTCAATTAAATAATAGGAAACCATTTTTAAAAGTAATAATTAAGGTATTATGAGTATATCATTTTTGGGAGTTTTGAAGTTGGCCACAAAATACTTTTAATTTCACTACCGCAAACAGCAAATAGCTACCAAAGGGCATATTATTTTATGACATCAAACACGCTTTTAAAAACTATTCAAATCGAGTGCTGTAAAGGAATGGAGTTTACAGATGAGAGACTCTCGAACCAACGGATGGATTGGGTGGAGGATTGTGTACAAAGTATGAGTCGAGATAAACTGCCGTCCGAATCCCTTGCCTGTCAACCTCTTTCCAGTAGTCATAATTGTACTTCATATGCTCAATAACTTCCGGCACGTCAATAAATGCTGAAATGGCAGATGGAAAAATCAGTTTGAGTACAATTTAGTTACAGTTAAGCAAAGAAAGAAAGAAAGTTTAAGAAAAGTACGTACCATCCCAAGCTTCGTACATGTCAGCAACAAAGTAGTCAACAAAGCCAGCCTGACTCTTTGGAATGGAGCAAGACTTTCTGTCAAACATGGGCATAACTACAGGAAGTCCACGAGCGATCTCTTCTTCCGTTTGTCGGAAGTACTCTTCAGCGATCCTGTTTGCCCATTCCACACACAACTTGAGAGGTCTTGTTGGATTGCTTACGTCGGCACACTTGATCAGCATCCTCTTCACGAGAATCACATTATCTGATGTGATCAACGTGGAAATGTCGGGTTCAGTAGGTGTCACTGGTGTGACATCCAACGTGCCTCCGTCTGCCCCACTCCCTCCACCACCACCACCACAACCACTAGCAGCCGCTTCCTTGAGAAGTGGTTTGGTGAACACGTTCACAAACTTGGAAAGATGCTCAAAATGCTTCGTCATCTCGGTGGCTAATACCATGTCTATCACACTTTGTCTAACAACCTTGTAGGTATTTCCATCCAAATTTTTAAAAATGTTAACACGCGGATCACTCAGCGTCAGCTTGAAGGTGAAAGCGGCGTGATGAGATTCCAATACTGAGAGGTCATTATACAGCAGCGCCAGGTCGTTTCCAGAGTTCATTATGAATGCACTAGAGTACACAAAAACATTAGCTTTAAGTTATATCACTTCTTTCTCCTCATCCCCCTGTAGTTTCCTTTGCCAACAAAAAAACTGCGTGTGATAATAATTTTCCACTTTAACATCTACTTTTTCATTCTACCTGGTCTTCCCAGGGTGGTCCACATCATGAACTGCTGCAGCAATTAAGCTGATCACTTCATCCAACGGTTCCAAAAATGTTTTGAGTCGTTCCGTAGAAAGGAAATAGGCTGTCGACTATGGGGAAAGCATGGGGAAAAGTTTCTCATTAAAAACGCCTATATATAGTAATGACGACATCCAATACTACTTCTGTGATGGTAATGACGGTGATAAAGGCGAATATGAAAAAGTACTTGAACAACATATTTCGGTTGGCTGTTCATGCCAAAATGCCTACCCTTAACTTTTGCTTACTTGAAGGACATCAGCTGCATGAGTAGAATTATGATATGAGTTGGACGAGTGGTAGTTTGCCTCAATAAGCGTGAGCCAGTTTCTCAGCGTTGCCTCATCAGTATTCAAGATCTGGGCAGCTCCGAATCTCGCAAAGACTGTCATTCCCAACCAAACCAATGGTCTATATAACATCAACAAAAATATAAACCTATAATATAGTTTCTCATTAAAATAATAAATTTTCTCCAAGGAAAAAACTACTTCCTCATGTTGTACACCCCAACCTGCTAAGTGTATAATGGGAAATGACGCAACTTTAACAGAAAATCCTCAGAGGAGAAAGGCACGTGGTAGAATAGAAACCAACCAATTTTTTATATATTTTTTTTTGCTATAGAAAGCAGAGAAAAACAATCTCAATCCAACTTTTTTTCCTCTTTAGAAAGATAGGGAGACCTGTGTGGCATGGCATACGAATTCATTTTCGTTAACTGTAAAAATAGTTTTTCGTCTCTTGGGTGAAAACTAGAAACATGAGACGAGCGAGAGAGAGAAAGGGTATGAATAGGATACGTGTGGAGCACAGGTACGCCGTAATATAGCCGTATACACACATGACATCATTAAGACTTAAGATATGGAGTATGTGATGTGGATGTGATAGCTTAATAAAAAAGACTAGTGCATTACATTGTGTACCCTTGTGGAGTACAAATGGAAACTTCCACTTTTTTCTCTTTACTTACAGTTCATCAGAATCGCAAACAAAGAATATAAAGAGTTGCGCCTAGTTGTAGTGTATAAAACGGAGTCATCTCAAGATTGCATCTCAACTTGCTAGAATAACAAAGCAGCTGGAAACTTTTTTTTGGTGCAACTTGATACTTTCCAACAACTCTAACGGTAGGAAGGAAGAAAAAAGTAACTCGGATGAGAGTGAGTTGTCTATAGTCAAGTCTAAAATAAGTTGCGTGACATCATCAACTCGGAGAATAAAAGGTGAAGAAAAAGAAGTAGGCACATTCAACCGGGCCCCTTTAACTACATATAATAATAGTTCCTCAACTGACTAATATGCATGGCATTTGTGTTTGCCTGCTATCTACAAATGTAATGAAGAATTTGATGGGATGCGAGAGATAACAAGAATAATATAAAGACCATAACGGGTTGACTGTCACACAAGAGCACTTCATCAATTCCTACAGTGTGTGGCTGAATGTTCAACTATAGTCTACAACAACTACTACCCACAAGAGCGCATATACTTTTGTTAAATACAGCCTCCAGACATTTCTTCCATTCAATCTATTTCCCCCATTTTTGTAAAGAGAGGATATTAAAAGCTTTTACATGACTTTTATGCACATGTAGTATATTCCCTCTCTGCTAGTAAAACTGAGTTGGTCTCAAAAAGCAATTCCATGCTACCAACTTTAAATAACATACTCAGGTGATTTGGAAACTTATATTGTGTTTAGGCGAACAAGTCCACTGATAATAATAATAATAATTGTTACCTTTTCTCTGTGATCTCTTCCAAGAGTCTGATATCAAATCCCCACTGCTCTTCCGTTTCCAGCAGTTTCTGGAGGCTGGTAGGAGCTTCCGCAATATCAGGTAGGGAGGGACGAGGGGCAAGTCGAGTAGCTGTATTTTCATTTGACGAGCGTCTCCCAGTTGATGATGTTAACCGTGGACCCTGCTATTGAAAGCATTTATATTTCACCACGTTAATTTTTTTCTTGGCGAGCAAGGATACTAAACGACAAATGTCTACTATCAAAGAGTATATTATATAGGAAAGCGCTTCCTTCCGCTTCTTTTCTTTTCATAAATACATAAATAAACTGACCGAGAGTAGAGCTCCGAGAAGATCGGTTGTCAAAGGATCGTCACTTTTCATTCTGTTTCCTTCAAAGAACTGAGGCGAGTAGAGTTCCGTTGTTCGCAAAATCTCCAATACTTTCTCCAGGGCTTGTGCAATATACAGCGGACAATTTTGCTGGGCAGCGGCTATTATGTTGATTACTTTTGTGATAGGGGCTTCTATTGTGAGGGAATGAAGTTTTGCCAGACTTTGTCGTCTCAGGATTGAGCCTGAACACAAGGTACATTACAAGAACAAAGAAAGGGTGGAAATGAAAGGAGTTGGAATGTTCAAGATTTAATCGGATGGGGGGAAATGAGTCGATTGAAGGAGAAAAAATTGGGAAAGACAAACAGAGAAAAACCAATTAATTAATTTTTCCTAGGTAAAAAAATATGTATAAAAAAATGTTTTAGACTGCAACTACGCAAAAGCAAATGTTGAGTATGCATGTATCCTCCTGCTCCAGGCTCAATTTACAAGGCACACACACTTATTAATGTAGATAAAATATAGAAGAAGAAGAAGCGAAGTGAATTTCGCAAGACATTTACTGAAAATGGGAGGCAACAAGCTGGAAAAATCATCAGAATCTTTTTCATTATTACTGTCATTGCTGATGGACTTGATGTCATAGGAAGCTTTCCTCAGAGATTTCAGACTGCCCCGGGGCATCGGGTAGCCAGCTTCTTGACTCGAGGTCACGTCGCTGGAAAAGCTCTTCTCGACATATGAACTGGGGAGGTCGCTGATATAAATGAAGTCGGGTAGGGGAAATTTCTCAACCAGCTAAGGGAATAAGTCTGGAAAGGAAGCAGAAGTAACGCACATGATTGTCATCATTCTCGCTTGTGTAAGCACCGTAGCCTTCATATGGCAGCAGAAAGTTTGAATTGTTGTTTAGGTTCAGTGAAACTTATTCGATCCTAATGGAAGAATGCGCAAAATAATTAAAATTGTGAAAATTAACCATACATTGTTATATATTGCTAAGCGTAAGGTAGCTCAGCTAACCAAAAAACCACAGCAATGCTCACAGAGAAGAGGGCTAACGCTTGGTAAACAAAAACAAATTATTTCGTTTTAATGTAATGAGAAAACACGTTGTTCAGATGTGCCTAGAAGTTTCGACTAAGATAATTATCGGCTGTAAATAAAACATTGAAGAAAGACTTAAATAAATCTATAGGCTCAAATGCAGCTTCTGCTACTCGGGTAAAGTGCGACACATTTGATATTTCGATCTACAAAAATTCATTTTGGATCATCATAAATTAAGTGCAAAATCGAAACTCAAGATTATCATTTAATTCAACATCATTTCTTTCAAAAACTACAGTTTGTCATGCACATCCCTGGTTGATCTTCAGGATCGTCAAAATATCCGGTCCCTATATTTCAAAGCAATTGTATATATAGTATTCATTTGAAGACGTTGTTATTAAACAATGAAAATTACCGATAACAAGGTAAACAGTTCCA